>PVHY01003414.1:29678-108559 GCA_004024945.1 Uropsilus gracilis
TTTCCCTCTGGGCCGGACTTCGACCTCAGGACCCTACATTACATAACCCCAGTCTGCCCTGGTTACTTTTAGAGTAACCACTTTACTCTCAAAGGGGGGAACTGGCCTCAGGCTAGTTTTAGTCTCTGTTTTTCAGATGCAGGTGTCTGCAATGCCCATATTCGGAACTGGGTTCATCTTTGGGTCCCGGCTTCAAAATCATGCTCTTGAACAGATACATTGTATTAACCCCAGAGGTATTTCAGCAGCTTTAAAAATGATTTGACTTCTCCAGGGGGGGTAAGAGTCTCTTGTGATATGTGATATTATTTGAGGGAGAGGCTATTTTTAAGAGGGAAATTGAAAATGACTTTTTAAAAAAATACATAGCTCATTGCCAAGATCTGACCATTAAATTCAATGTAACATCATAGGCAGTTAACGTCTACTGAATGACAGTCAAATGGTATTTTGCCAGAGAACTTGGCCCCAGAATTCACATTTAACTTTCTATTTCCTACTCCTAAGACAAATTATTACCTCAGCTCTCACCTATGATTGATTCAAAAAGAATAAAATACTTAAGAATAATTGTAACAAAGGGAATCCATATACAATGAAAACTGTAAGAAATTGTAACAAGAAGTAAAATACACAATGAAATGGATAAATAATCCCTTCTCATGAATTAAAAGAAGTAATATCACTTCTTCTTACTCAAAGCAATATACAGATTCTACAATCCCTATCAAAGTAACAATAGAATTTTTCAATGAATAGAACATTACTGAAATTAATATGGAGCCCAAATAATTAAAATAACTGAAATTAATAAGGACCCCAAATAATTAAAGCAATTCTGACAAAAATGGAGACTGATGTTATCACACTCCCAGACTTTTTACTTACTATAAAGTTATAGAATGGCATTCAGATAAAAATAGACACCTAGATCAATGGAGTGAAATTTAGACTCCAGAAATTAACCTACACCAACACAGTCAATTTAAGCCAAAGGCACCAAAGAAAAACAAAAGTCTTTTCAACAAATATTGTTCAGAAAACTGGACAACAACAAGCAAAATAAGGAAACTAGGTCACTAGTTCACATCATACTCGGAAATTAACACAAAACAGGTTAAAGACTTGGATGTAACAATGAAAACCATAAAATACATAGAAGAAAACATAAGGGAAAAAAGCTCCAAGATATTGATTTTAGTGTTATCTTTGCTGAATGAACAATAACAGTCGGGGCAAAAAATGAGAGAAGATATTTGCATACATTATGTTCTATAAGGGGTAAGTATCCAAAATGTGACAAGAACTCATACAACTCAATGACGACAACAGAAAACAACCCAGTGAAAAAAGTGAACAAAAGGTCTGAGCAGACACTTCTACAGAGATGACATTTAGATTTCAACACATATTTTTTTGTTCAAAAGATATTCAACATTCTTTATTGTTAGGGAAATGCATAACCAAATAACATTGAGCTATTGTCTCATACCTGTAACAATGACTATCACCCAAAAGAAAAGAAAACAACAGTGTTGGTGAGATTGTAGATTCTTATGCATTGTTACTAGGAATACAAACTGGTACAATTCATTAAGGAAAACAGTATAAACTTATAAACTTCATTTGATCCAGTTATTCTATTTCAGGGTATTTATAACAAAACTAATTTGAAAAGATCCATGTACCTCCATGTATACTATACTATTATTTACAATAGCCAAGAACTGTAAACCACAGGACCTAAGTGCCCATTAAGAGATGATTGGATAAAGAAGATTTGGTATATAAGCACAATGGATTAGTATTGAGTTGTAAAGATGAAATTCTGACATTTGCTAAAATATGGATGAACCTATAAGGTATAATATGTTCAGTGAAAAGAAGTAAGACAAAGAAAGACAAGAACTGTATAGATTTCAATGCTATTCAGTTCTTAGAGACCACCCCCCAAATGAAAAAAACAAATCAAAATTAAATTTTAAACTATAATACCAATTCGTGGTCATGAGGAGGGTGGTGGTTAAATTGGGAAAAATGGGTCAACTGTATGATAAAGGATAGACTTAGACTTGGTGAATGTAACATAGTATACACAGATGCTGATTTATAATGATGACACCTGAAACTTATACAACACTTAAGAATTAAATGATTTTCAATATTTGTTTTTCTTGGGGGGTTATAAAAATAGAAGTGCATTCAAATGCAGAAATACCCAGGGATGAGAAAATGTTGCAAAGTGTCATAAAGATCAAAAGAGAACTGATAATCACTGCTTTGCCAACAGTAAATACTGCTCATGTTAAAAATGATGGCTTATTTTTGAGAATTGAAATAATGAGAGATGTTTCTGAGATGCATTTACCTGGAGGAGAATAAAAGAGACTGGAAAAAAGGTGAAAGTGCACCAAAAACAAATGTCTTATTTATAACTGTGGATAATGCCAGTCTTGTTTATTCTCCAAGAATTATGTTGGCAGGTTATAAAAATATCTGTGTCAAGTATGAACACTTTAGTATGCATTAGTCTTGTATTTCTGGGTAATACTTATTCTCTCAAGTCAGCATCTAAAATGAAAGCATAAAAATACCCTGCTTCCCTATGATGTGATAGGATTGGATTTACAGGAGAAAAATTAGATTAAGCACACAGAGCAAAAAAGCATCTTTAGTAGGTGATTCTTCTCACTCTACTAAAATAAGTGCTATATTTGTACTATACCTAGCCTTAAATCATTAAATTGATATTTTCTTCTTTTCTTCTGCAAGGAACCAACATCTAAGGAAGTTTTTGAGTTCTTTCACCCTCTCATTTCAAAGCTACTTTGTTCTTAAAATCTAGAATTGGCTTAGCAGATTCAACCACTGAGTTCAAAGACCACTCTAAATTTGATCCAATATGTTTTCCTGTCTTTAGATAGGCTGCAAAGCATCTAAGATTATTGGGGAACATGAAGGAAAAGGTCTTGGATCCTAGCAACTTCAATAAAGGCATCCAGCCAACTTAACCTGGAAGTGGCTAACTATGGTGTGAGTCAAATAAATTAGCAGGTGGATGGAAAAGTGTTTGGGATATGTGTGCCTGAATGATAATCTACCCATCCACCCCCTCTTATTGTAGCCTTTGCATGTATTTTACAAGTGTTCACAAAAGAGTTTTTTTTTTTAAAGTTCCTATTTGGAAGACTAAGGGATAATAATTTCTATTGAGGTAATATTTAGTAGCAAATGAGCAAATAATAGACATTGAAACAAACAACTAATCTAAATAATATAAATGAAAACAGTGAAAGATTTTAAGCATGTAACATTTTTAAACCACTGTCAAGCATATGATTTAGATAAAGGCAAGATGCCATAATAACTAAAAGGAGAAATACTCAGACTGAGTGAGGAACCAGAAAAGGTTTCTTAACACAGAGGCCATCTGGACGGAGTCACAAGGAAGCAAACAAAGAAGAAAAGGTCATTCAAGGTAGAGATGACAGCAGGATCAAAGAGAATAGAACCCAGGAGACCCATCGATCTAAGGGAAGCAGGGAATTGGCTCTGTGTGGTGTCAAGTATGAAAAACTAAAATACTAAACACTTTCTGAAAGGCGAGGGGAAACACAGAGCAGGAAATTGGAAGAATTATAATCACAGTAGCTTTTTTATCTTTATAGTTATTATTTTCTACGTTGACTTAAATGTTCTCTATGAACTGAGGAGCTCATAAATAAATGAAATTTGAGGATTTGATTACTTAATACATACCTTCTCAAAGTTTCTCCACTTCAGCTATCTCTCAGGTCTATAGCCACACAACTACCACAGAAATGATTGACCCTGAGCTCCCACAGATCCACTGTCTGCAATCAATGGCACAACACTTGCTCTTTCCATTGTCCCTCAGATAAAGCACAACATAGGATCTGACTTTCCCAGAGACTACCTAAAATGCCAGGTTATACAGGAATGTTACATCATTATGCTTATGAATGGAAAACAGGAGGAAGAAGGATACATACAGGAAAATTCACTCTCTCTTCCTCAGGTGAACACACCCATGGGGTGGATATTCTGTATAGCCTATGTGACGTTATCATATAGGCTAAACATTTTTGTCTCTCTGGAAATCAGCTGTGTGATTTCTTTATTTTTCATTCTGCCTGATTTCGTGTCCTGTGTCCATAGACCTGAAATTCCACAATTTAGTAATCACATTTCCACTTAAGCAATGTCCCATTTTCCAGGAAACCTCAATCAAGACAAAAGTAGACTCCATACGACAGAGCAAAAGCAAGGATACATTAATTGTCTTATTCATTGCAACAGATACAGGATGCTTGTTAGTTTATTATTCCCAGGCATTTAAATTTGAAATTTAAGCTTAAAATTTGAAACACATAACTCAGTAGTAGTTCCTACCCTCAAGACTCTGTTAGAAGAGAGAGAGGTACTAAAACAGAAAGCATGAGAAAATATTCTTCATGCAGTGTAGCAATGTGACATTACAAAGGATCAATTCTATAAAGTGAATGTAGGTATGTGCCTATGAATTAGGGGTGCACAGGAAGTGGGAGGAGAGATAGAAATATTTTCCCAAAGGAGATAAGTGCTAACCCAAGTTTGAGGGTTTTTGGTTTTGTTTTTTGTTTCTTTAGTGTTTGCTCATTCCTAAGTTATCTTCATTTCCCTCTTTTTAATTTTTTTTAATTGAGGTGACATGATTCTGATTCAGAACAAAAATTTCAGAGATAAAGGAGGTAGACTCTCACCCTCCAAACAGAGATAAAGGAGATAAATGGAGTCTCAACCAGTGAAGGTGACAGACAAGATGTTGGATTTTAATGAAATATGCCACACTGGTCTTCCTATCCTTCCAACCACCAAGCTTGTTCCTGTCTCCAGACATCTGGTCTTTCCTTTATCTGAAACTTCTGCTTTCTGGTCTAACCTGCCTCATACTACCTTTTATGAAATTACCTTGTTTTACTGTATCTATAGCAACTATGACTGTGAAATTATTTCTTATTCATGACCATTAAAAATGTAAGTTCCGTGAAAAATGAGTGCTTGTTTGTCTTGCTCTTCAATATAACTCCATTACTTGGCACACAGTAAGTGTTCAATAAACATCTTCTGAATGAATTAAAATATTTTAAAAAGATAAAATAATTAACAAGTTGAAATTTTGGTTATAAATGGATAACCAAATGGCAAAGGCAAGAAAGAATACCAGCTTTATTTTTTCATAAAAGATAAGAAATACTCTCTGAATTTTGAGCTGACATTAGGATAAATAAGTATTTAGAGAGCATAAGTGGGGAGTAGAGAGAGATGTCAGAGCATCCCATAGAGAAGGAAGAGCCTCTGAAAAGCTCAGTCTGAGCAGTATACTGCATTCCAAGATCTGAGGCACTGGCTAGGGCACCATGAACAGAGAGGAAATAGTTTGAGGTGAAGATGAAAGGTGAAGCACTAATCAGAAGCACTGAGGTGTTGTAGCCATGTTACTGATTTTTATCCTAAGATATCATTCAAGGATGAAGTGACACAATCAGACTTACCATTTACAAAGGTAACTTTGACGATAACAAGGAGTTATAGAATGAAAAGTGAGACAACTATATTCATCCATGTAAGAGAAAATTTCTCAATGTATGACAGATGCAGGAGTAATGTGTAATGATAGTGAATGGTATAATTAGCAATGCCAAGGAGAAAAGGATAGAAAAAAAATTAACAATGTAAACATGAAGAATCAAGATCAGTAAGTCTGGTTTTATACTTGGCATCTGTTGAGAATAAAAGGATAGCTTAGACTAGATTATAAAATTAGACCAAAAATTTTTTTTAAATATCTTGTCCTAGTCATTGTCACCTAAAAATTACATGGTGACTGTGCAGTTCATAAAAATAATATAAATAGAATGCAAGTAATCTACAAAGGAATGGTTTTAAGACACATGGAACTAATTACCAACTAGAATATTATTTTAATGTTTGCAAATCTACAGTGATAGATATAATTTACAACATTGTTCTCTGTGTATACTGGGCTTAATTTTCCCATCTATCCTCTTTTGTATTTGTATCATTATTTATATGTGTGTTTTTCACCTTGTTATAATTAGATGTTCCCTTATCAATAGAACCATGGCATCAGTGGTTCAGCAGTGACTTCCTGAAGGGCCTTAATATTTGTATTTTGTGAAATCATGGTATCAGACAAGATGCCTTGAATCTAGGATATTTTTTCAAATTTATAAAGCTCGAGAGGGACCAAGCAACCCAAAATGGTTAAAGTTTAAAAAATGGGCCACATAATCTAATAATAACATGAAATTTTATCAATATTTTTGAGATCAAATTATCAAATTTTAAACGCTGTATTAAATAGATCTGGTTTTGTAAAATATTCACTACTCAACCATGCGAGACAGCAGTTTGCCATAGATATATTTGAGTGAGGTTGACAATGGGGGATATTGAAGTGTTAATGAAGTGAGGTGCTCTTACTATTGAGTCCCCCATCACCAAACTTCTTGTTGTATCTCCTTTTCTCAGTCATAATTCTAGTCTTTTTTTACAGATATTGGCCACTGACACACTTTGTTTCTATTTTTCTTTTCCCAGAATGTATATAAAGCATACTCCGGTGAGAGTGAAAGGAGATTTTTTTATTTAAAAACATACTGAAAATGTGAAGAATGAGTATAGCTATAAGGATGGTATTACAGTGAAAATATATTAGAGATAGGATATGAAAGATTTTAGGAATCATAGTGAAAAAGAAAAAAAAAAACACCACAGGTATACCTGATAAATAACACCCTCGCAATTAGAGTTAATGGGCATCTGCACTAATATAGGTTCTAAGCCACATCTGACTCAACTGTCTTTCCTCAGCAGTTCTGCTGGAGAAATCTTCTCTTCACAGTGGACTGTCCTTTCTGAAGCCTCCTGACCCAACTTTTTCCTTTAATATCAAGGCACTCTATACACTCACACTACAGAAATATCTATGGCACTAATGAGATCATTAAATTGAGTTCAGTTCATGACTTAGTACCATAAATAGTAGCTATTCATGTTAAATGTGGACAGCTTTTTTATTTCCAGTGTCTCTCTTTGGCTGACAGATCCCAGTGCAGACAGACACATAATGATCATGTTTGTGTTTCCCGACACTTAAAACAATGTCTAACACTCTGGTAGATTAATGTATACCTACTGAAAAAAAAGGAATAGCAAAAATGAGGTAAAGACACCTGTGAACCTCTGCAATCAGCATCCTGGACAGGAATTTAGCAAGAGTAATCAGTGTGTGACTCTGACAGACTGCCCAGCTTTGATTTCTGCCAGAAATAAACAACTTATATCATTACATAATACAAAGGATAAAAGTGTATTAGAAAATTTTGAAGGTCCATTATTTTAAACAAATTAAATATTTTTAGATCATTATATATAAATATCTTTAGATCTTTATATTATATGACTAACTTAACTCTCTTTACTTATGCTTTGATTTCTTCTTCTCTAGCCATGTTTTCACTTATCTTTTGATAACACAATTCCTTACTGAAACACTTTGACTAATTCAGACACAGTCCTATAAATATGAAATTTAGAGTCTCATAATTCATTAATTCTAATAACAGTTCACATGAATATTGGGAAACTTACATTGATTCAATTAAGGAAAATATTTCTGAACAGGAAAAAGAGATATTTACTAAAGTCAGAGATTTCTAAATACAGTTTTGCTACCCAAGAGGGTATATATATAAAAATATCAAATTAAATCTACTTTGATTAACTTTATATCACAATAAATTTATCACCTATAGTAGTTTAGAGGACTTAAGAAAATATTCTGTCCTACAATATCTGGTAAATGCTAACAAATAATAACAAAGTATAGTTTACAATTACATCTGAAAAATTTAGCACAACCATATTTTAAAAGATGGTGTGATTTAGAGAGTTTGTTTATAAGACATATAATATTAATCTTAGTTTTCTGTAATTTTACATATGTTACAAATTATGTTTTTAAGGGGGAGTAGAAAATTAATATTAATATGCCATTTGTAAAATGACTGCAATATAATTTATAAAATATCCTGACAATTATCACGTTTTTTGATCTGAGTATTCAAATTTTATTATATAATATTGACTTGCCTAGCAGATATTATTTTATATCTAAACAAAACTATTTTACATGAACATATATATAGATACATAAGCAAATATTTCTTTAGGTTCTTAGTTGCACACAGTAGTTCAAGAAAAATATTCTTGTCTTAGTGACTGATGATTTACAAACTATTTTATGAACTTTCATATAAATGATCAGGTTTAAGTCACAATACATGACTTATATGTAAATTGTGGTATCAAATTATGGTTCAAACTAATGAGGGACTATTAAAGATTACATTATAAAATTTATTCACCAAATTAAATTCTGCTTACAAACCAGATTTAATTAACAATAATTGTAAAATGCCTGACAACATAAAAAGTAAAGTTTATACACTTTTATTAAAGTGTAGCTAATATTGGATGTTATAAAACAGGTAGAAAGATTATCTGACTAAATTCTTGTCTTTAAATCACTGATTCTTAAGTCACTAAATTAATTTGCACATATTTACATATAAAACAGCACTGCCAACTATGACACACACACACACACATACACACACACACACAGAGCACTTCCATAGTACCTCCACATTCTCTTTCATCTGATTGAATAGGAGTATTGCCTAAAAATAAACCCACTAAAGATAGACAACTAGTGCTAAGTAAATATATAGTTATTTGTCAATATTAATGTTTAGTACTTTAAGTACAGCTCTTAATTTATTGTCTATCCCTAGACATTCAGAAAATTTTCATAAGTCACTCATTGTAAAAAAGTTTATAATCTCTACCACAAGTTATTTTATTTCCTGAAATCACTGTTGATAATGGCTTGATATTATACAACCAGGAAAACAAGAGTTGGAGAATATGGAAAATAATAACAATGGTTGTTCTTGTTGTTTTCTTAATACATACTGCCAATACTGTTTTCAGTTTTTGAAACATTAGTGCATTAGTACACTTAAATATAAGTGGCTAAGAAAAGGTCAGAGATTAGTCTTAATAGGAAGAAGAATTTATATTTCTTTGCTAATTATGCGTTAGAAAAATTACAGATCAGGAGAAACACATATTTATGGTCAAAGAAACTCAGTACTTCAGAGGCTATCCTCTGTAGTCAAACTTCATGAGTTTGAACCACAGTATTTCCCAAGTGTATGAAACTGAACCAACAGCAACCTTTAGAAAAACATTTGCTTGCATGTACAAAACAGGTAAAATAGTTAATCATAGTGCTAGATGATGTTTAATTGTGATAACTCTTCTTCAGTATCTAGCATATTGTCTGAATTACAGTAAAAATAAATAAAAGTTAACTATTAGATTGGAGAATCCATGAACTATGGAAATCATAAATCTGTTGTGCAATCATAGACTTTTTTTCCTATCTGTTCATGTGGAAGATCAAATTAAAGAAGTTAAATAGTACTATGGAGTTAGGTATTTACAAGCTTAATCCCACATTTAATTTGAAATGTGTTTTAACAAAACCAAAAAAATTACTGTCACTAAATATGTATAATAAACATAACAAATATTATAATAAACATAATAAAATTTTCATGTGATTCCATAATTAAAAAATTATTAGCTCTAGCATTCAAAACATTTTAATATCTTTATCATTATCATCTCAAAACACACATTTATTTATCCCCCTTATGTTTGCAAAATTCTGAAAGAATTAAACACATTCATTCACAAGGATGTTGCATAATATTAATGTCTATGGTTCTTTGAATATTGATTTTCTGAGATATATAATTATTGAACAGAAATTAATTTATAATTTAAAGAAAGTTGGTACATTGTTAGTTTAGTGAAAACTTACATATTTACAAGATATTTGAGAGAATGAAATTTCCATGTCTTTTAGGTTATCTTTTAATCTATATTTAACGTTAAGTATTTTAGATATAGATATGAATTCATTAAGCACAGAAAATGTGGAGTTACAATGCAAAACATTAATGTTATGGCAATCCAGATATCACTAAGTTGTTAGTTCTTTGAAATTAGTATCTCTCTTCATTCCCCAGAATAAATCTACCAAGATTTTTTAGAGAGCAATGCAGATTTTGCTTAAGATCTTACAGACTTGACACTACATATCCCTACTCATGTAAATAAATCTTTCATTTATTTTTAATCATTAAATATTTTATTTATTTATATTTATATAAATTTATATCATTTTCTATTTCTCATCTTTGTACTCCCCTGGGATCACCCACCACCTTCATTCCCTGATCGCTCTGGCCTATCTTTTAAATGCTTCATTTGCTAATTCAATTGTTTCTGCTTCTAACCATGTCCTCCTTATTCACAATTCATGTTAGGAAATCTAAAAACATCCTATGGTTCATCACTATTTTAGTTTGTACCAGTATATGTTTATCTGTTGATGAAAGACTTATGTAATGGAGTGTAAGTTTATTATCTTTTCCCCAGATAATTGAGTCTTTTAACAGAAACATCAATTCACAGAATATATTCACACACACACACACACACACACACACACACGCACACACACCCTTTTAACACCTAAAACTCCTGTCTACGTTTTAGTCAGATAGGAGTACAATCTGGAGCACAGAGCGGTTGTAGATGAGGAAATGAATTGCTCAAAGATAACCAGGAGTCCTCAAAAAACTGCATTCCTACTATTCCAACAAAAAAAGAAAGTTTTATCAATGGTAATAAGGGGCAATATAGTGTAGGAATAGAGATTAAAATCTTGGAGTCAAATTGACTGGTTTGAATCCAAATTCTATCACTTGTTAACTATGTAAATTTGAGTTTCAGTCATCACATCTGTAAAATAATGGTAGTATTGGTCTCATAGGAATTGCTTAATTTGAATGAGAAAATTAAGTTATGTGTAATGTGCAAACTGCTTAGAATCATTGTCAACTATAATTATCAGAAGTTTCTTGTGGATTTCAATATAGCACAAATTAAGTGAATATATTGGAGAGTCAAATAATAGGTTCCTCTTCTCATAGAATCAACTGAGTTTAATCTGAGTGTTATTAGAAGTGTGCAGATAACAAAGGTTAGATAGGAGAATCTCCACATGAATGCTGGCTAATTATAGTTCTGGTTGAGCAAAATAAAAGTTTGAATAATATAGAAACTATCAATCTAGGCATAAGATCCCTCAATTTCTCTTAAAAAGCATAGCTAATGAGTAGAAGATATGAAACAAAATTATGAGAAACTATTTGTTACTTCTAGGAAAGGAAATTAAAAGTACAGGGGAAGTAGATAGGATAATATTTTTATTATACATCTTTGAAACTTTAAATTTTAGACCTGGAGAGTTTGCTGTTTATCAAGAAAATGAAAATGAAAATTTTAAAACAGAGTTAAGAGTTTGTTAGAAGCTTATTTTCAAACAGAATTGTCTAAATTCAACTTGCAAAGACATAAAAGAATACAAACAGGGAAGGAAGGATTGCAGATAATTTGATACTATATGTAGAGAACCCCAAAAAGTTCATTGAAAACCTACTTGAAGCAATAAACCAGTTCAGTAAGTTAGTCAGTGACAAAATCAACACAGAGAAGTCAGTAGTCTTATTAAACACAAAAATTCAGGCAGAAGAGGAAATTTTAAAAACAACCCTATTTACCATTGCAGCAATGAAAATTAAGTACCTGGGAATAAACCTAACAAAACTTGTGAAAGATCTATACAAGGAAACTTTAAAACACTGCTAAAAGAGATGGAAGAAGATTTAAGGAAATGGAAAGACATCCCCTGCTCATGGATTGAAAGAATTAACATCATCAAAATGGCCATCTTACCAAAGCAATCTACAGATTCAAAGCAATCCCTATAAAAATTCCAATGACATTCTTTAAAGAAATACAACAAAAATTACTGAAATTCATATGGAACAATAAAAGAGCACAAATAGTGAAAATGTTCCTAATCAAACGAAGAGAAAGTAGAGAATTCACTCTCTAAGACTTCAAATTGTGCTACAAAGCCATTATAATTAAAACAGTGTGGTACTGGAACAAAAGCAAACACACAGAGCAATGGAACAGAATAGAATGCCCAGATATAAATCCACACATAAGCATACAGTGGAATAAGGACAGTCTATCAATAAATGGTGCTGGGAAAAATGGACTGTTACATGCAAAACAATGAAGCTTGACTATTCCCTCATACCATGTACAAAACCAACCCAAAGTGGATAAAAGATTTGGATGTAAGACCTGAAACCATAAAATTCATAGAATAAAATTTGGGCAAAACTCTACAAGATCTATAATTCAGGAATCCATTTCAGGTCGCATCTAAAGATGGCCAAAAAAATAAAGGAAAAAAAAAAACCACTGGGACTACAACAAAAGCTTTCGTTCAGCAAAAGAGATAATAACAAAAGAGAGAGAAAGAAAGAAAAAAAAAGAAAGAGAGAGAGAGAGACCAAACCAAACCAAATTTTGACCTCTATAAAAGTGATAAGGGTTTGCTAACAAAGTTTCAAAAGGAACTCAGAAAACTTAACAGAAACAAAACAAAAAGTCCGATCAAAAAATGGGGAAAAGTTGAAAAAAAAAAAAAAGACACCTCTTCAAAGAGGGAATACAAATGGCCAACAGTCACATGAAAAAACATTCAACATAATTAGCAATCAGGAAAATGCTAATCCAAACCACAATGAGCTATCACCTTACACCAGTAAGAATGGCCCATATCAAAAAACTGGGCAACAACAAGTGCTAGTCTGGATGTGAAGAGAAAGGAACACTCTTACACTGCTGGTAGGAATGCAAACTGGTGCAGCTGTTATGGAAAGCAGTGTGGATGATCCTCAAACTGGAACTACCATTTGACCCAGTAATTGCTCTTCTGGGAATCTATGAGGAAAACAAAATACTTATAAAAAGGGATACCTGTATTTGGATGTTTATTGTAACACTTTTATAATTGCAAGGACATGTAAGCAACCCAAATGTCTCAAAGCAGAGGAATGGATGAATAAATTGTGGTATATATACACAATGGAATATTACTCTTCAATTAAAAATGAAAAAATCGATGCATTTGAGATAACATGGATGGGCCTGGAAGAAATCATATTCACAGATATAAGTCAGAAAGAAAAAGACAGAAATCAGATGATCTCACTAATATAAGAGATATAGGAAAAACAAAAGGCTGAAAGAAGTCAAAACAAGCTAACATATTAACAAAGATACACAAGAATTCATACAACTTTACAAAATAAAGCAAAAAACTGTTAAAAAAAACAGGGAAAAGATCTAAAAAGACTTCTCTAAAGAGGAAGTCCAAATAATGACTGCTCATTATCACTAGCAATTAGGGAAATGCAAATCAAAACCACAGTAAGATACCACTTTACACCAGTAAGAATGGCCCACATTCAAAAAACAGACAAGTGCTGGCATGGATGTAGAGAGAAAAGAACACGCTTACACTGCTAATGGGAATGTAAGCTGGTCCAGTCACTATGGAAGCAGTGTGGAGGACCCTTAAACTAGTGAAAATGGAACTACCATTTAACCCAGCAATCACTCTTCTGGGAATCTACCCAAAGGAGACCTCAATGTTTATACAAAGGGACACCTGTGCTCGGATGTTTACTGCAGCACTATTATAATAGCAAGGACATGGAAACAATCCAAATGCTCCAAGACAGATGACTGGATGAAAAATATGTGTATATAAACACAATGGAATACTATTCATCAATTAAAAATGACACATTTGATAATTTTTTTGGTAACACATATGTACCTAGAAAAAATCATATTGGCAGAAACAAGTCAGAAAGAAAAAGACAGAAGCCAAATGGTTTCACTAATATATGGACAACCAAACGAAAGTACACAACTGGGCGAGGGGACCAGCTGAAGTGGCCAGGGAGGGGAGGTGGTGGGTGATCTCCTGGGATCATAACGATGTGAAATATTTATATATATAAATAAATTATTTTTAAAGAGTTGTTTGTTTAAAAAAAAAAAGCTAACAACCAAGCTAAAGTACACAGGTGGGGGTGGAGGGATGGGTGGAAGAAGAGGGATGGGAGGTGATGGGAGAACCCTAGGAAACACAAAGATTTATATATGTATATATACACATAAAATAGTTTATTAAAAATAATAAAATCAACTTACATCAGTAGATTTTTTTTATGTCTAAGGTCAAGGACTTTTAAGTCTCTCAGAATAGGGGCTTTCAAAGTGTGCTGACAGTAAAAAATACCTTTTACATCAAATGGAGAATGTATGTAATAGCTAAAAGGCTGAACCTAAAGTACTTTACTGGTCCCCAGTACATTAGGATGTGTTTTCTTGGACAACATCTCAGGATTGCCCTGGCTGAAAAGAGAACCAAATGCTGAATTGTCATTTTGACTTCTGAGCTCCTCCTTTAAGACAGAGGTTTTAAAAAGTCTTTTTTTTTTTTGGCTTCTTCCATAACCTACCAGGACAAACACTCTGAACCCCCCACCACTACTACCACATAATAATTGAATGTGATGACGCTATTAATATAAGCCATAGATGCTCCTTTATGACAGCAGATATTTATATCTGTGAGGTCTCTCATACTGAATGGTGCTATCAAAACTCTGCTTAGGAATGATCACTTGGGCATGCTACTCTCTAGTTGTACTCTCCTTTCAATAACTCTTTTCTATAACTCAATTCTAACATATCTCAGAGAATTGTATACTGACAATTTAAAAGCATTCAAAGTAGTTTGTGCCTCCTCCCAATATGAAAGTATGAAAGAAAATATTTCACTGATACTTTATTCGAATATTTGGCCTCTGCTTCCTTCCTTTCAAATTTCATAAAGCTAAATATGCTCTGGAAAGTTTGAAAATATATCTTTTCAAAACATTTAATGCCTGCTCTTTTCAGTGTTGACTGGTTTATAGGCATATGGCACATACAATTATGCAGAAATTAGCTAGTGGCCTTTGTATGCATAATCTAGCACATTTCTCTGCATGCCTCTCATAGATATTTAAGAAAGTGCTGGAAAATGCAATGTTATGGAGTGTAAAAGGAAATTATGAAGTTCAGACAAGCCCAATCTGTAGGAACTTGGATTCTTCCAAAATCTGCCTGCCCAGTAGGGGTTCACATTGATTAGTATGAACACAGTACATTTATAACCATCAATACTTTTACATTCATCCTTTTCCTTTTACCATAAGTCTAAACTTTTCAAGTGGGTTTTATATAGACAACATCTAGTTGAGTCTTTTTATAACCTGCTGAATTCAGTTTCTATTTTATTGAATTTGTCTGTATATGATACTGATATTATTTGGTTTAATTATATCACTTTGCTATATTTTTGCTATTTGTCCCAATACATCTTTCCTCCCTTTTTCTTATTTTATTACCATTTGGATTGGATGTTTTTATTATTCTATTTTATCTTCTCAGCTACAAATATTTTTGGTGTTATTTTACTGGTTTTTCTCTGGCTTATAGTTTACACCTTTAATTTGATACAATTTACCGGTAAGATTGTTCCACTAGTTCGCTTCACATAGGATATACAATAAAAGAATCACAAAAAGGTATGCCTTTCTACCCTCCAAAACTTTGTGCTATTGCTACTTTTCAGACTCATGTGCACAAAATCCCATAGTGCATTAGAGTATTAGAGTATTGTAGTAATATTTATTGCTAAAAATTTAACTAATTTCTTATATTTTTTAATTTTTTTAAAAGAATTGATATTATTGATATAGTTACCATTCTATAATCTAGTAACTGCATCTGGTAATATTTTTCTGTTATTTTGTAGGAGTATACTGTTGATAAATTCATTTAGCTATTGTATGTCAAAAAAGTCTACATTTCACCTTTGTTTTTAAAAGTTATAGTTTAACATAGATCAATGGAACAGAATTGAAAACCCAGAAATAAACTCTCACATAAATGGTCAACTAATCTACAATAAAGGAGAAAAAGTATGAATTAGAACAATGATATTGTCTTTAATAAATGGTGTTGTGAAAACTGGACTACTACATGCAAAAGAATGATCTAGACTACTCCCTAATACCATGTACAAAAACCAACTGAAAATGGATAAAAGACTTGGATGTAAAACCTGAAACCATGAAATACATAGAAAAAAAATAAGCAAAAAACTTCCTCAAAAACGTCTTTCAGAACACATCTGCAGAAGAAAAGAATATGAAGGAAAACAAAGAACTGAGTTTATATCAAATTGAAAAGTTAAACAGTAAAAGCAACAAAAACCAAGATAAAAACACACCCAACTGAATGTTAAAATCTTTCGTACCCCATTAATAAGGGCCTAATATTAAATGTCTAAAAAGAAGATTTGTCTCAACAAAACAAAGTAAAAAGCCCAGTCAAAAAAAAAGGGCAGAAGAGCTTAAAAGATACTTCAAAGAGGAAAAACAAATGGCCAACACGCACGTGAAAAAAATGCTCAAATCATTTATAATCAAGGAATTTAAAATCAAAACCACAATGAGATATCACCTTATACTGGTAAGAATAGCCTACATATATACATACATATATATTGTACATATATACATATATGTATGTGAAACAATAAGTGCTGGCAAAGATTCAGAGAAAAAGGAACACTTTTACAGTGCTGATGGGAATGCAAACTAGTCAAACGAATATGTAAAGCTGTGTGAAGAACTCTCAATCTACTGAAAATGGAGTGACCATTTGATCCAGTGAACCCACTTCTGGAACCTACCTAAAGGATACCAAAACACTAATACAAAAGGAAACCTGCACTCTTATGTTTACTACAGCACTATTTTCAATAGCCAGGATATAAAAACTACCCAAATGCCCCAAAACTCATGAATAGATCAAAAATTTTTGGTCTGTTTACAGAGTGAAATACTATTCAGCAATCAAAAAAGACAAACTGATGTCATTTCTAGCAATGTGGATGGAGCTAGAAGGAACCATGGTAGCTAAAACAGACCAGAAAGAAAATGATAAATAACAGATTATCTCACTATGTGGGATATTGGGAAAACAAACAAAAGGACAAGAAAATGTTAAAACTAACAAACTGATAACAGAACTGAGGCATACAGCAAGAGAGAAGGGGGGTGGAGTACAAGTGACTAGGATGTTGGTTCATGGGTGACATGGTGATGGGAGAATTTCAGGGAGAATACTTCAGTGGGAGAATACTTCAATGTAAGAAAATATATGTAATCAATTAAAAAAGGGAAAAATGTTAGTCTATATATGAAGTAGAATACTCAACAGTCAAAATGTACAAACTGATACCATTAGCAGCAAAATGTATGAACTTGGTAGAAATTGCAATCAGTAAAATAAGTTAGAAGGAGAAAGACAAATACTAAATGGTATCACAGGTGAACTATAGAAAAACCAAACAAAGGGTCAGATATACTCAAACTTAAAATCTGA
Organism: Uropsilus gracilis; assembly: GCA_004024945.1. Lineage (NCBI taxonomy): Eukaryota > Metazoa > Chordata > Mammalia > Eulipotyphla > Talpidae > Uropsilus > Uropsilus gracilis. Next base: position 47,277 of record PVHY01003414.1, read on the forward strand.
TCCGTGAAAGCTCATTATAGACCTTAAGAAGGAGAAGGGAATAGGAAGGGGAAGAACAAAACAGTAATGAAGCACAATGATTATGACGGTGTCCAATAGGTGCTTTGTTGCTGGGTGCACTAGGGGAATAACACCTGAAAGAGGGACCCTATAATCTCAAAATGTAAACAACAATATCAACCACATAATCTCACTTAAAATACAGGAAAAATAAGCATGATATATAAATAAAATTTTAATAGCTATTTTGCCATGCCAGTGAAGACTTGAAAACTATGACTGTTTTTTCAGTAAAGTTATCCTTCAGCTTTTATTGTTTCCAAAGTAATCACCTGTCATTGTTATCTTTGTTTTCAAGTTCAACAATGTGTCTTCTAAAGTTAGGCCTAAAGTTTTTATATTTTAAGCAATGTGATTATAAATTGCTTTGGTATCATTTTCTTTTGTTTCTTATGCTATTAGAGAGTCCTCCACATGCGAATTTATAATTTCCATCAAATTCTATATTTCCATATAGGCCATCACTGGCCTATATGGGCATAGAAATTCTTTCTAAATTAATTTTGGAGTACTAACTAGCACAGGGCTCCTCATTTACTCTTTATCTCATAGGGATTTCTGTCTTCATTGCCTGATAAACTGCCTTTCAGATTCAGTGTTTTAAACATTTTGACTGATTTTTTTTTAAGTTTGTAATAGACAGGAGCTTAAATACAATCTTGTCCAAATTGGTGGGTCCTTGAATTTCTTTTTTTTTTTTTTTTTTTTTTTTTTTTTTTTTTTTTTTTTTTTTTTTTTTTTTTTTTTTTTGAATTAACAAGCACTCAGGTGTTTTGCTGGTGTATTTTTTTATATTTATAAAAGCCAGATGGATTTCATATTTTCTTCATTATGTGAGACTATGGGTGGAACTTCACAAGTTTTCAAAAATAACTACTTTACCTTAATTGCAATTATTATTTTAAAATATTTTATGGATAAAGTGAGCATTAATTTAAAATGTCTTTGAGCAAGACTAAACACAAGCCTTTATTTTTTAAGAATTACTTTTTAAAATAGTATTTTCCTGTTTTTATATCGCTAACAGTTGTCCATACCTTATTACATATTCAGTATTTATAATAAAAATATGAAAAATGACTATCATATTTCTATTTTGAGAGTATAACATATTTTCTTTGACTAGACAATAGCCTTTCCTGCTGACCAGTTTTGATCTGCACTTTATTAGAATATTCAATTCAATTTGAATCACAGTAAATGAAGTGATATGATATGGGAAAATAAAACTTAAGAGAGTACAGAAGCAAAAACAAAATAAATTACTAAAGTGTTGAGAAATTGCCTTATGAGGAAAACCTAAAATACTAAGTGTACATACCCAAGAAAATTGAAAGGAAACTTAATAGAACATTTCATGTATAAGAAAGAATATTTTATGATTGGCAGTGAGCAGCTATTTTGTTGGTAAATTAAGGCCGGAACTTCAATGGTCTCAGCTGATCACCCTGTCACATGCCTCATTTTATTCATGCTATGATCTATCTAACACAGGACTAGGAAAACAGTATTACTCACAAGCCATTTTCTCCTATTCAGGAACTTACAAGAAGTCTTTCTAACTTGCTACATAAAATCTAAACTTTTAACCAGCACCCAAAGCCCCCATCCAGTAATTCTACATTTTTCCACTTTGTGGTTCAATTTTCTACTCTCATTTAAATTAGACTTTTCGATGACATAATTCTTGACCTCTCAATTCCAAGACTTTCCACCTAGTTTGGCCCAACTACCTGTCTCTCCCAATCCTTTTTACTAAACATGCTTATAATCTCTAAAGTCAGACACAAACTTGTCTTTAGCTTTGTCATATTAAGTATCATCATCTAAAATTTTCAGTTTCTTTTCTTAGTATTTAATAGCAATAGTTTTCTTCATTATAATTAGTTGTGGAGGTTGTACTTCGTACAACTCCAAAGAAAAAAATGTGCACTATAACCTATATGAATGCACTCCTGAGATTTGTGCCTGCAGACAGCAGAGCAGTTTTAAGTTCAGGACTATAATGTTCATTTTATTTCTTCATCACTGTTAATATTCACACAGTTATTTACTCCCAAGGCAGATATTCCAAGTCACGCCAGAACTCTTATAATTATTACATTGTCTGCATTATCTTCTTTTACTTCTCTCTTTTCATCACGGCTTTCACATTTTAGTCATTTTTCAAACTTATTATTGATATTTTGAGCTAGTTAATTCTTTGTGGGGAACATACATTCAAGGTTGTTTAGTACCATCTATTGTCTGTCTCTACTAATGTTATAACACCCCTCACCTTGACAAATTGCATACATATCTTTAGTCAATGCCAAATGTTCTGGGGGAGTGGCAAAATTACTCCTGATAGAGACCCTCTGCTCTTGCTTTCCAAATTAGCATGATTCCTCAAGTAAATGCTGTTTCATGCATCTGTACCTCTATCAGAATAATTCATTCTCCCCCTTTATATTCTTTCTGAATAATGTATTCATACATAGAAACAAAGAAATAAAATAACCACCACAATAATTTAGGTGGCACTATTTTGAGGAAACACAACTAGGTTCCTAAATAAAATGTATCTTCTTTCTTCTAATTGCTCAAGTATATTTAGATCACCTGCATTTTTGTATTGCTGCATTCAACACATTCTTACAATTTGGTTCAATAAAGCCATTTCACTTAATGGAATAAAAGTGCTGTGAAAATTAATTCAAACCTCCACTGTAGCCACATGCCAGTTGCCTGTGTTCTAAACAGTCACTGAAGAAAATGGTTTATCATTTCTATTGATCTGATTAATCTATACAGACATTATTCCTAACTGGTTGAAAGTTCCCACTATTTATTTTATAATTTTAATAACATGATTTAAAAATTACACTTAAAATCAGTGTCTAAAAAAGAAACATGGCTTCAAAATTATGCCTTAAATATTAAATATGTCTTTACAAATGTTATTGAAGGAATCCTTTTAACACAGAAAATATTTTTCATACAAACAAATATTCTTATTGCATATTAACATGGAGAAAAAGACATCATGGGAATGAGACTCAGTAATACTAGAGTAAAATTTTCCTGAAGTTTTGTGTTCTACTTCTTCACTTCATCTATATGTATATACACATATCATCTAATACCATTGTACCTTGTTTTCTAAACTTAGGTCATTTCACTAAATTTGATTAAACTCTAGGCTAAAAGCAGCTTAAAGCACTACAGATTTATTGTTAAATTTACTATTTTTGTTACAACTTGCCATAAATCAAAGGATTTTTTCAGATTTTTTGATGCTATTTTCTATTTTTCTCTGTTTCTGTGCATGTTCTTAAATAAAAGACAGACAGTTTCACATATAGACATACTATTTCCTTCGAAATTTTCCACTAAATTGTAATTAAGGAGGAAAAGAACCCCCATTCTCCCTGTTTCTCCTTGTGTGCCCTGCAAGGGATGTGATGTGAGCAGCTGAATTTCAATTCCTGTTTATCCTGATCTAGTTAATGTGTCTGAAAATGCCATGCTCCAAGACATCAGAATGGATATACAAATGACTGCTTTCAGATTCCGACTGGCACATGTCTGAAGGAAATCTCAGATAACATTTGTCTACGGATCTCTTAGCTCTCATTTTTGGGTTCCTCTCCTTTGTATTGGGCTCCATAAGTTTTCAGAAAGATGAAGTTTTTTGTCTCTCCTTGGGACCTTTCTTTATGAATATTTTTTTTGACAGACAATTATTTCTTTTCAGCTCAATAAGCATATCTTATACCTACCAGTGACTCTGTGGGAGGTTTTATGAATATAAAATGCAGTAGACTCAACTCCAATATATAATACTCCAAAGAATGCTTATTTGAAGATTTAAAACAATAACAGATTTATTGGACATAAGAACTTTAGGCATTATATTAAATCATAAATATGCCTATCATATTTTCCAATCTAATACAAAATATTAAATCTGACTGTATATTTGACCACTAGTGTCTCTCTTAAATCAGATCTTCAGACTACTTTGTTGATCACTCCTCACTTTTTCCTCATCTCTTTTCCACTGCCACAAAAGGCTTGTATAATACTTTAAATTTTATGCTAAATACTAATAGCTTACAGAATTATAGGCCCTGATTAACAAAACTGAAAAGGACATGACACCTGTCCTGAAGATTGAGAAGGGAGACACAATTATCAATTTTATTACACAGTCAGGAAGTTGGATAAGAAAACAGATGAGTTCGGGCAAAGCTATAGTTGAGAGAACTTGTATATTGCTTTTGAAGAATATTTAAGAGTTTTCATGGCACAAAAGGAGGAACAACAGTCCCACGAGAGGAGGGGGCAAGAAAGCCTGTGCAAAAGTCCAAAACTTGAAATATCTAGTCCCATTTAAAAAGTGATAAATATATTGTATGGTTCGTGTATAAGAATTACAGTAGTGATATTAATATGGCTGCCAATGACCTCTTATTTTGAGAGGGCTTCAGGGTTTTGGATTGCCAGCTGCTTTTTCAGAGATGACCACATATTAATTTCCATGTAACAGGAGGTGGCAATTTGGGGGATATTTTTGCAATTTTTGATTTCTGTATGTCTATGTTTTTGTTTGTTCCTTTGTAACATTTAAAGATAGTGTCCAACATACATGAAAAATAAACATGGACATAAGTAGGTCTGACTGAGGAAAGAATTATTTGTTTGTTCACTGAATCACTACAGCAACTATGCCTCCTCTTTCAAATTTTCCAGAAGCAAACCCTTTTCTGTCTGCTTTGTAGAATTAAAAAAAAAAAATAAAATAAAAGAGGAAACTAAATTATATCCAAAATAAACCTACTGAATGGTATTCCTATGATGACTTTGCTTTACTTAGGGAACTTCCAGCTTTCATACTACAAACAACATAAAAATACCATATTTTCAGAAGATTATTCAAATTAGACTATGGCCACAAACAACAAAGCATTAACTCCCATATCCAGTACTTTAAATATCAGAATCATGTGTCATGCTAGGGAATGTACTTAATAGAATAAATACAGTGTGAGTGAGAGAGAGTGGCATGAATCTCAAAAAAATAAAATAAAAATAAAAACCGTGGGAGACAAGTTACATGATATTGCAAAACAGAGGAAGCTACAACACAAACAGGCGGAACCTTCACTTCAATAATTTAATTTCAGGGAGAGAAGTAGTGAGGGTAGGAAAGTAGGGTCCTGGAGCTAGCTATCAAAGAAAAATTGATTAATTTTTCAAAAAAATTTTTGTTAATTAGCGAGATTCAATGAATATTAAGTAATATCAAGATATTTTGACTAATTTGGGGTGTAATTATCACACTGGTGTTAAAATGATGTAATATCTTTAGAAATGAAAAAAAACATTTAAGTTTGAAAATTTTAAAGTTTTTGTAAAACTGAGTTTTTAAAATTATGCAATTATAAGTGTGACATTCCTTATTAAACTCACTTCCTTTTTAATCCAAAATTTATAGTTATTATTGTGTTTAGATATAAAATGCAATGAGCTTGACACTAAATTCATTCATCATTATTCATTTACTCTTCTCATAATAATTTACGGTGACATCACAGTAAAAAGTCTTTGGTCTCTCGTTGGTATCTGTTATCTTGATGCCCAATACATTCACTTGTTTAAGTTGCAGAACAACTTGAGTTTTTAATATTGCAGTCCATAAAGCAAATATATTAATAAATTTCTCAAATTCATATGATGAACAAATGAACTAATAAAGTGATAGGATCCAATAACTGCTAATATGGAGTTATTATAAATACTGCCAACATTGACATTAAAAATTAAATTATAAAAGGTCCATTATCAGATTACTTCCCAGATATCAAAATATTCTTTCTGCTTAAGAGATTTTGTCAATTTCTATCTAAGCATAATCATAGTAAACCCTATAACACTTACTAGATTAGCCATTACCTCAAGAGTAGTCAAATCCTAAATTCCCCTTAAATTTTAAATTACAAAATAAATGAATAAAGATACTTTTCAAAATAAGATTTTTCCCCTCACTATCGAGTCACTAATATTAACAGTGAACATCTAACCTAAAAGTCATTGAATACTAAAGAATTTGTAAGACTGACATGCAAAATTTCTATTACATTTTAAGAGATACCAGATTAATTACCCCCAACAAATCCAAAGGGTTAAAAATAACAACTGATCAATGCTATGCAATTCCTTGTGACCCAAGAACTGAGGAACTATGCCTGTTGAGCAAAATAACATGCTGTTAAAAATCTCAGTTTTCAGAACATTTGATTTCAGGAGCAAACTATCTAATTAGACAGATATGTACAAGGACATCAGGTGGCAACCTTCCTTAATTGATTTTTAACAATTTTGTAACTATAGTGCTACCATTTGTGCAGCTGTAATTAATGACCCAATGTTTCATTTCCACTCTTTTTTTTTCTGACCTGGTCACAAATGTCTGCTGCAGGCAGAAGCCCACACTGCAAGGTTTTATTAATAATGGATTTGAGATATAGCTGTCATAAAATTTATGTTTCCCTTCACAGCGTCCTGGTTTCTGTAATCTTACCTCCCAACAGATGACAATAACCTCAAGCAGAATGAGTGAAAGCTAATCAAAGGGAACTAACTTACTTGACTGGTTTAATTCATTTACACAATTGATGAGGACACAGAAAGATAATTAGTCTTACTATTCTTAGGTCACTAGTACAACTCTAGGAAAAAATAAGATGAAGAAAAATTCCCTAACTTGTATTTAATTTGCACCATGCTAAAGTAAAAACTGAGATGCATTAGAATAGCATAAGACTGTTTTACACAAATATGTATACCACTTAATGAAAAAGTATATTATATGATATAATCTAACCAGAATGCAGGTTATAGTTGTAACTATGATGAATATATATATACATATATATAAATGAAATAACTAGAATATTAACCATACATTATGTTTAGTAGGTACATGTATAGCAGTTACTCAATAAATACTACATTACTTTATGGTTTGATTATCTCTTCCTAAGACTTCAATTTTCAAAAAAAACAATAAAAATCTACAAAATATTATTTCATCTGACAAAATTCATAAGGCAATTCAGGATCTAAATCAGTACAATGATTGTTTAAAATGTCCAAATTTAACCAATCTGTGAAGCTTAAGGGCATAGTACTCAATGTTACCCTTACTCTGACACCAACTGCATAATCAGGGGAATTCACAAAACACATGTAGTTGAATTATTTTTTTAGAACTCATAGAGCTCCCTGAAGTTATGTATTTGTAATTACAGTCTCATGAAGGGAAAGACTACAGATTAAAATCATCTAAATGAGGATATACACAGGACAGAATCTAGGAGGATTTAAGTGTTGAAGATTACACGGTCCTCCCTCCTGAGTCTGTATGTTTATATGTTTGTTTTAATTTATTTTATTATTTATTTTATTTTACATTGTTATCTATCCCAGGATTCTCCCATCATCTTTTCACCCATGAATCATTATCTTAGTCTTTTTTGGCCCTCTCAGCCTCAAACACTCCCCTATGCTCTATGTTTCAATTTTGCTGAGAGTTAGTTTTAAATTTTTTTGTCTGTTTGATTGTTTGTTTTCCCTTTATTCCTTATATAAGTAAGATCATCCTGAATTTTTTTTTCTTTTTGGATTATTTCTGCTATCATGACTCCTTCTAGCTCCATCCATATTTTCGTAAATGACACATTTGTCTTTTTGACTGATGAGTAATATTCCATTGTATACATATACCACAGCTTTCTGTATATTTGTATATTTTGGGGCATTTGGGTTGCTTCCATATCCTGGCTATTGTAAATAGCACTGCAATAAATATCCTGGTACAGGTGTCTTTTTGGATTAGTGTTTTTGTGACCTTTGGATAGATTCTTAGAAGTGGGATTGCTGGATTGAATGGGAGTTCCATTTTCAGTAGTTTAAGGATCCTTCACACAGCTTTCCATAGTGGCTGGACCAGTTTTCATTGCCACCAGTAGTGTGAAAGTGTCCCATTCTCTCCATCCAAGCCAGCACATGCTATTGCCCGTTTTTCTTATATTGGCCATTCTTACTTGTGTAAAGTGGTATCTCAATGTGGTTTTGCTTTGCATTTCCCTGATTATTAATGATGCTGAGGATTTTTCACATGCATATTGGCCATTTGTAGTTCCTCTTTGGAGAAGTATCTTTTTAGATCTCCCCATTTTTGACTGGACTTTTTTGTCCTATTTTTGTTAAGTTGTGTGAGTTATTTGTAGATTTTTGTTATCAGGCCCTTATCACTTGTGTGTAGGGTGAAGACTTTTTTCCCATTTGATTGTGTTTCTTTCTGTTTTGGTTACTGCCTCTTTTGCTGTGCAGAAGCTTTTGAATTTGATCTAGTCCCAGCTATTTATGTTTTCCTTCATTTTTTAAAAATATCTGTAGATGTATCCTGAAAGAGGTTTCTAAAGTATAAGCCTTGGAATGTTTTGCCCATATTTTTTCTATGTACATTAAGGTTTCAGGTTTTACATCCAAATCTTATCAATTTTGAGTTAATGGATAAAAAGGACTGATATGTTTTAATGTGTAAAAGTATCACCAACAAGAAACCTCTTCCAAGTTTCTATGACCAGGGTTTTATTGGGGATTCATTACATACACATGATTTACTGAATTCTCAAGTGGTTGAACTTAGTCTAGAGATCTACTGAAACCACAGATTTCAGAGCCCCCATGCTCCCATCACATTATTGGTTCCTCTGATGGGCTCAGCTATCACTTTAAAGTGACTGGGTATGGTTGACTCCACCCTAACACACAGTGTAGCCAATCTCTATCTCAAACAAAGAGAGTCCAGTCATCAAGCATCAAACAGATTAGGGGAAAAGACAGTTATGTCTTGAGCTAGATCAAATTCCTTTCTATGCTATGAACATAGATCATTTGGCATCTAAGTGTGGAACTCTAAAAAAATATAGAATAAGTATATTGTAATACTTATAGTTTTAATCTCTGTGATGATTTTACTATATGGCAAAATCATTCAATATTAAATATTCTATTTCCAAATAGTCAATATTTAAGTGCATACTTAATCCAAGTAGTGAATATTTTATTTATGTATTTTGATGCATAATTCTTCCACTGGGATGTATGAAAGCATTTTGATCTCAAGTCACTTCATTTTGGTCAATTTTCTTTACATATTTGTGTATACCCTCACTATTTTCTGATCAGTAAGCAAACTGTTATCAAACCAGATATCACTTTCCTTCATTTCCCCAAACACAACTATAAAAATTCTAATTCTTTCTTCTTCTTTTATCTGATATAGTAGCCTCTCAGTTAATTTATTCTGTACAAACTCATTTCAATTTAAAACTACAGCAAGGAAGATAATTTCATCTGAAAGAAAATGAGCTTATGTGCATCAGAGAGAACTTGGTTAAAAATTTTAGGAATTCTAGTCGCTGAAACTGATCAGATTTAAAGCATCATTACTAATATTCCTTTTATCGGGGGAAATTTTTCTAAATGATTAACATTTTTAGTGCTATAAGATTACCTAGTGCTACTTGAAAATAAATATAATACAGCACATTATTACTATGTAAGTAATTGTTGCATGTATAAAACTGCATTTTTACTCTTCAATGAAAATCCCATCTAGAATAAATTTATCCAGATGGAGAACTGTCATTAGCAGAGCATCCAGCAATAGGAAAGAATAAACTGCCAATCAAGGAAATTACTTTAATGATAATGATGATTTGGAAGGAAATACTTTAGATGAATAGATGATTGCAAGATTAGAGCCAGGTCACAGATTTGATATTGTGAGAGTGAAAAACACTCATGTCTATAGAAGGCTTGAATGTTGTTTTGTGGCAGTACTTAGTACTAGTCTGTAGGAATATTTTTTTTCTAAAGTGTGTCTCCTATGTGTATACCACTTTGCATTCTTCTTTTCTAGAGTGTTGTCCAAAATGCTTTGACATTCACCATGAAGGGGTCAACACAGGAATCTGTACTTACTGAAATTCTGAGGACAAACAACTTCTTTGGGAACACTCTTTTAAAGGAAAATGCTAAGAACCCAAAAGTTTTATGTTTATTTTTTAAGTGAACTCTGGTATGCCAGGATTGAAGGACTTGCCCCACATTAAGTTGCTAAAGTAGCAGGGGAAGGATTCAACCCCCACTTTCTATTACTCCAAAGACTGTAATTTTTAATATTCTCATCTCAACTGTTGAAGATATCATGCCAAAGTACCCATTTTACATGTTGGGCCAACTTCTAGGGATGTAATATTTTGAAAACTCTTAATAATAGATGCAATTATTTCTATATATTTTTTTGGCAAACTAAGAATAGTAGAGGTGGTAACAGTTTTCAGGGAATAAATGAGATAAAGTCAGTTTCAAAGCTCTGGTATGCCACTTACTAGCTATGCAAACTTGCAGGTTATACTTGAGGCTCTAAATGTTTGCTCCATAGTTTAAAGAAGAAAGTTCAAATAAAACACAATACAGTACCTGGCATTAAGGTGTGGAACGGCTCAGCAGCTTCTCAGGATGTCAAATATAAGAAATCTTCTTATTAACATTCATCAGAAATTTGATAGTACTAGGAACTTGAACCCAGGTTTTTCTATAAAACTCCTTAAATAATAGGAAAACATAATGCAGTCCTGCCAAAAGGAAGCTGTGATAAACCATACTAAAGTTAATCTATATGTTTAGTTATTTTTCCTTTAAGGTTAACAAGAGTTGCAATTAAAACCACAATTATCAAACGTTGAAGATGGAAGATGCTGCTAAAGAAAAATTTGAATATGAAATAGTACAAATCTAGTTATATGTAATTGAAATACTGAACTCAAGAATTTTAAGGTATTGTGCTATTGTAAGTATATTGGCTCGACTTTAGTTGTACTGGTGACTATCCAAACCATTTGGATATTATAACACAATTAGGTATTATGAACTGAAGGTTTAGGCTGCTAACAAAGTTTTAAGAATTTCATAATGTTAATTCAAGGAATTCTTATAAGGTGGCTTCTTTTCTTATCTCAACTTTACAGTGTAGGAAATGAGTTTAAATGGTTTTCTAAGGACCATAATATCAGACCCCTGCTCATATTACTATACCGTGTTGACTTTGTTATTAGCAATTGAACTGTGAAATAAATGACTACATATGTGACCATCTACTTAATTAACACACTTTTCTTCCTATAATTATTGTTTAAATATATATATATATATATATATATATATATCATTATATACCCCAAAGTTCTCCCACCAATTCATCCATGAACTGTCAGCCACACTTGTGTTCATCCCTCCTGATTTCACCTTCCCTCCTTCCTCTTCCTTTGCTGTTTGCTCTATTTCTGTTTTCCATATAGTAGTTTTAACTTCCTGTTTTTTTTGTTTTCCTCTTATTCTGCATACTATTCTCATTTATAGAAAGTTTGTTTGAAACCTTTTAAATAAATTTCAAATACATATTTAAAAATGCTCTGACAAGGCCCTATGTGTTTCAGACTGGTATTAAATGAAAATTAAATTCTCAAAACTGCTAACAATATAAACAAGTAAATGTCAAAATCTGTATTTATTTTTTAAACCTATTTTTAGAGTTCTTTCTCCCATACCAAAATTTTACTATGAAGAATTTCATATATAGAGAGAATTCGAAATAATAGTAAATATCTATATAGTTTTTATCTAGATTGGTGAAAGATAGCATTTGGTAATATATTCTTTAATTCTTTTTATCTTTACACACATATTCAATTACACAGGGTGGGTTGGTATTTTGTATCATGTGTGTTTTGTTTGATTTGACCTATCATTTCAAACAATGTTGTAGATATCCTGGTATTTCACATCTAAATATTTGTCATGAATCTCTTAAGAATAAGGAATTTCCAATTTTATTGAAAATATTGTTCATTTCATATTTATTATCTTAGTTCTATAAAGTAAGTCTAAATTGAGAGATGCCCAAGGCTAATAATACTTAACTCATTCAGGAAGTTATAACATGCATAGGATGACCTTTCTCTGCAATTGCTAGAGACAATATCTGTGAACCCTTTGTAAGTTCTCCTTTCACAGTCAAGTACTATCATCACCCTCAAATAAAAGAGATGCACAAATCATAAGGTTGCTACATGTCAAACTCAAATATAGCTCAAGGCTCTTATGTAATTTACCATCATTTTTACAGTTGTATCTCTTACCAGATGATGCTTGTCCCTGCACATCAGCTTTTATATATGAAGATGACTTACAACTCTCTCCACTTTGATACCCATCATGGAAGTCTTAAATTCCAATAAGCAATTAACATTCTTTAAATAACCAATATTCTTCAATGCTTACTCATTGCCTACACAAAAAAATGTGAATTTGACAAATTAAATTGCCTCTAACTATTAGAAATTGGTCACAAACTTGTTAAAACATTCTAGATATTCTAAAAAATTCTTTAAACTTATTGAAACTGATAATAGTTTAGACAAAACAAATAAAAATTAACATTGCTGGATGCAGATTATGAAGCCATACTATCTGATTCCAAATTCTAACCTTCTCCATTTACTAGATGCTCGAGTTTAGGGAAACGATGTTTTTTTTTCTACCATCCATAAAATTTTATAATATTTATCTTATTGTATCATTGTGAATATTTAAGTTAGTTAAGCATAACCAGTTTTGATAATTTCAGGCATGATTTTTTCAATTTCATGGTCAAATGGTAACTGCTTGAAATATATTGTTAGTTTTATCCAGATTTATAATTACTAGAGCAGCAATTCTTGAACCTTGTGATTGCAGAAAGTACTTATGGAAAATTCCAAAAAGATCTGATTAAAAAGGTTATATCTATTAGTAATTATTCAAATGAGAATTAAAAATTTTTTACTTCTAATACTATTTCACTGATAAAAAGCAGAAATAATAAATACATTTTCTGCTAAGATATTTTAGTAGTATTTACCTATATTTTTCCCCACAATATAAAGAAAAGTACTATTTTACTTTTTTGAATATCCTCTTATTGTCTGACTTCACAATGGTAAGTAGATTTTCATGTAGACTTCTGAACTCAGCTTGTCACGATCCTTTGAAGTATCTGAAGAAAATTCAGACTCAGACATGTTGTTGGAAATACTAGGAATGTTCTAATATTAAAACAAAAAAAAATAAAAGGAATATTCTTGATACTAAACCAAGAATTGGCAAGTGGTAGTTTGTTGACTTTATTGCAATGTGCAATTTGAATTGACTCAATAAACACTGTGATGCTATTATATTAATGATCTAATTTGCACTTCGGCCTTTTATTATTGCATGTTTTCTGTCATTGATGACTTGAAAAATATTGAATTACTGAGGCAGTTACCTTGAATGTTACAATTTTATGAATCAAAATAAAAATGTATTTGTTATTATAACCATTTTTTATCAGAACAGGTTTAAGTATTAGGAAACTCAGAAGCTCAGAATGTTATCACAAATTTTCTAAAAGTTTAATTTTCCCTTGGAATCTCAAGGGAACTGCTGAATTTTAACACTGACAAATATTATCAGTTGTTTCCCTTTTTAGTGACAAGACAAGGTAACTTGTTTTTCCTTGAAATACATATTTGCCAACTAACCAAGTATAAAAATCTGTTTGTCATTTACTCTTTTAGGTCAAAAACTGTTTTCTATAAAAATAAGGTTATTCATTTCTCAAATCAAATAGACAAATATTTTCTTAAGATAACCATGATATTTCAGTAAGTAGCAAGAATGATCTTTGCAATACACACAAAGTATTAAAAAGGTGTGTTCTGGGCAAGATCAACTACCAGGGAAAGGATTTCCTCTTCCTCCTCACCCCCCCCCCATACAGTCATTAAAACCAACCCAAATATATGAGTCATATATTTCCGGAATCACTGTACATTGCATCATTTAACTGATCCCAACATACAAGAAATAAGATCAGCCACATAAGAACCCTAATTCACTACATGCTATAGTACTTGCAAAGACAGGTAACTGAGGCTGAGTTGAGGGATTCAATAAGTTGAGGAGACTAAAAATTTCTATTAACTAAGCATTTCTGGGAAAGAAGAAAGTACTACAAAAAGACAGGTCGGAAGTCTCCAGATGGTTCCCCTGTCAGTATTTATTAGGGTTATTATTAGCAATTTATATACATTTATTCAGTCATTTCTTCATCTTGTTATTGTATTATTATATTAATTATATTATAGTAGTTATTATAACTGCTATTCTTAGTTTATACACTTGAGGGTTAGTATTTTAGATATTTAATTTGGAATTTCCCTAGAATAGTGATAATTTTATTCAATTAAAAAATAGAAAAAAATCTCAGGTTTAATGTTAATGATGGATCTAACTTTAGAATCACATCACAGTTTGTATTAACTGAGATTATTCAAATTGTAGCATCATGACAGTTTTAAGCTAATCCTTTCATTCCAGAAATTATGTTATTTACCTTTAAAGTGATAGTTTCTACCTATGTTATCACCCTTGTATAATTACCTGTACCTCTTTTATTATGATTAAAAACTTTGATTGGCATTATCTATAATTTTAAATCCTCACAATGCTCATCTAGCATATCTATCTACAAAATATGAGAACTAAATCTGACAAAGTAATCCTCCCTTTATAATATTTGGATAAATCATCATCTTGAAATATGGTATTTTAGTTGATGTACATGATCATCACAGTTTATAAACTAATGGCAATTTTTGTACCTAATTGTAAAATTCTGAGACGATTTGGTACATAGCAACTGCTGCAGTGCCCTGTTTCCAAGAGTTCATGGTAGAATATCTACCTTTATGTAGATATGAACTTAAAAGTAGTGCTCTTCACTCTTTATAGATTCTTACTATAAACAGACACACATACATACATGACATACATACATAATTTCATTGTGCAGGAAAAGGCAAACTCAAATTTTCTTATTTGCTTTTCTTTTAAGCACATGTAGTTATCATGTTTATTAGTGACCATATATTTAATTTTATGTCTAATACAGATATTCTATTCAAATATTTAATCAAATATTTATGTATATATAGAACATGTTTACATATATATTTTCCTCTATGAAAATATGAAAACCAGTCATCTTCTATCAAAGCTACCTTTTTTGAATTAAAGCATTAAACAATAAAAATTTCTCTTGTATTTCATTTTGAAATAGTCTTTTATAGACTGGTATGATTTCAATTACTTACAATTTCAATTTTATATTTATTTCTTATTCAGTGATAGTGTTTGTCACTTGACTATTTTGTGCAGCTGGTGGTAAATATTTTCAAAAAATATTTTCTACTTTTTGGCAATAGAAACTTTCTAAAATACTTTATATATATATATATATATTTATAGAATACATATATATATTTCAAATCCTTGTATTCCCGGGGTTTGCTTCCCTGATCACTCATACCCATCCTCCCAACCTGAGTTGTATACTTTAGTTTGGTTGTTAGCTTGTTTTGACTTTTCCTCCAGAGTTTTTATTTTTCCTATAGTCCCTGTATTAGCAAAACCATTTGGTTTCTTTTTCTTTCTGGCTTGTTTCTGCGAATATAATTTCTTCTAGGTCCATCCATGTTATCTCAAATTCATCAAAATTCTCATTCTGAATCACCTCTTTCCTAGAACACGACCAAATCTCTAAGAAACTCTGGTTCCTTTGTGTGTGTGTGTATACAAATCTTGACACAAAGAGGCACACATGAGCACTGGCAATGTGATGATGTAACCATCTGTGATATCCTCTTCAATTTTAAAATGATATAAAAATCAAATGGCATTTTTGTTTACGATTACATAAACACTGGAAATTCAGTGGTGTCATCCTTACCTGTGCATGATTTCTTTTTTCTTTTCTAAAGAAATTAAATATTTTTCATCAATCTTATTGCTACACTCTGCTTAAGTGTAGCAGTGGTTGTTCCTACCCATTTAATTTGTTTGTTTTTGTTTTTATTTATTGATTTAATTTTATATTGATTGCAATAAAAATAAAACTTTAATTTATCTATATATGTACATACATGAATATAAATTACATCATTGTCTATCCCAGGGTTCTTCTATCACTTTATCATCCATGAACCACCTTAGTCTTTTGCATCTTCCCCCTCTCCCATTTTCACCTTCCTCCCCCCTCTTGCTCTACACTTCAGTTCTTTTGGCAGTTTTATATTTTTCTTGTATGTTTGTTTTTCCTATATCCCTCATATAAGTGAGACTATCCTGCAGTTCTCTTTTTCTTTCTGACTTATTTCTACTAATGACTCCTTCTAGCTCCAACCACACAGTTGCTGTAAATGATATGCTTGTCTTCTTAGACCGATGCATAATATTCCATTGTGTAGGTATACCACATCTTTTTTTTAGCCATTTATCAGTTCTGGGTCATTTGGGTTATTTCCATATCTTGACAATTATAAATAGTGCTGCGATAAACATACACATACATGTGTCCTTTTTTTAAAAAATTGTTTTTATATCCTTTGGGTAGATTCCCAGTAGTGGGATTGCTGGATTGAATGGTATTTCTTCTTTCAGTTGTTTGAGAGTCCTCCACACAGCCTTCCATAGCGGCTGGACCAGTTTGCACTCGCACCAATTATAACACATTTAATAGCCCATGTAGACCAGGCTTCAGTGGCAGGCTCTTGGATTCTCCAGTCATGAGGGTTCTGCTGAAAAAGCATAGTCTTTGAAAGTCTTCAAACAGACAGACCTATAAGGTCAGGTTGCGTAGCAGTAAAATCTGAAGCTGCAGCAGCCTAGTCAACCTGAAATTCCTCCTTAGTCAAGTCTTTCAGTAGTGATCTAGTCTTCTTTTTCAACTGCTTCAGGCAATCATGTGTGGTCTCCCTCAGACATTAACTCAAGATGTTGCTTCGAATGCTCAGAACTTCCCAGGGCTATGTTCACTCTGTATTCACTGAGTGATGTCCTTGTATTGAGGGGAAGGCACAGTCTTTACATTGCAGAGGAAGCTCTGTGAACAGAGCAGTGAACAGAGCAGGGCAACGTAACAGAAGTTGCCCTGGGAACTAGTCAGCAGAATTTTGGCTCCTGGAAACTGCTTGCATCATCTGTGAAGTTTCAAAGTGTGAAGCAGTAACAATAGGAGCAACTCGAGTGGCAGCAGTATACTCTATAGTACAGCTCACTGAACAATATGACAATGATATCAACTGTACTTTCAGTGGCAACAATGGTGCTAACTGCCAGTAGAAGCTTCTCCTAGTTTCTCTTTATTTATCACATAGATGCCATCATCTCTTCTT
The DNA here is from genome assembly GCA_004024945.1 of Uropsilus gracilis. NCBI lineage: Eukaryota > Metazoa > Chordata > Mammalia > Eulipotyphla > Talpidae > Uropsilus > Uropsilus gracilis. The sequence goes on from PVHY01003414.1 coordinate 64,709, forward strand.
CTGTAGATGTACTGTTTCATTTGAAAGTCAAGGTAAGTGTAAGCTAAGGGGTTTCTGCTGCAAGTAACCCTCCTTTCATTTATAAATGCTCCAGACACTGTAAAACTTCCCCGTTAAGTTATGACATGAATTCAAAACAATGCAATATGGGTGGTGCCTGGTACAAAACAGTGCTGCTAAAATCCATAGGAAGAGGGTGCCTTCAACAGAAATCAAAATTTTGTCATATTTTGCAAGTAAGTATTTTTTGTTTTATAAAGGATTTATTACTTATATTTTATTGACCAAAGACTACATTTCTAATAACCAAAGTATAAAGAGCTAGAAGATTCAATGAGGAAAAATAAATTGTTGGTAAACAAAGCAAACAACATTAATACAATGTCAAGATTCAAATGAGTCAGTGATTTATTGAATCTACTTATTGAGCTACAATTTATATGAACACTTACATTTAAAATACACAATTTAATAAGTTTTGACAAATATGAAGGTCCTTAAAATTACAACTATAATTGAGAATTTGCCAACTATTATAAAAATAAACATTGCCAAGGGAATTATACTTTTATATGTCTTTATCTCCATTGTCATGCATCTTTTCAATTCTAAATTCTAAAGATTATTAAAATTGTCTATTTTTTACTCAATTAGATGGAACTTGTCCATTTTCATCATCATACATATTCTGTAATGGGATTCTGAAATACCAAGTTATTTGTGTGATTGATTTATTATTTGACTAAAGTTCCAGTCTATAGATAAACTTCATAATATCTGCAATAGTCATAAATCTAAATAACTCACAATACAGCATACATTCCTGTCATTTTATGTTATACCAATTATACTGGGTCAAAATAGTTATTTATAAAATGATGACATTTTGTATACAATTTTTCTTTAAAAGTTTTTTTCCACACAGAACTGCAATTTATTCTTGAGGTCTCTTTGATAACTTCACTTCAAATTATGGATTACAGCCTCCTATTTGAACTTATTTTTCACATGTTGTATTTCACTGGCATGTATTAAAAATTATATAGAATGCAGAAGCCTAGCACTATTTATGGAAAAGAGTTCTTTTCAGTAACTTTTAAATTGTTTTATTAGACAAAATATCATCTAATCATATATGTCTCAATGTTTCTGATAAGAGTAGTTTTGGCATAGATATAGAAATGCTATAATACCAGCTAGCAAACTGAACCTAGCCCTGTCCTTGTCACTAAAACCCTTAAGGTTGTCACATCGCATTGCTGGTTATCACCTTCCTCACCTCAATGAAATAAACTCACAAATACAGAATCAAGTTTTTTATTCTTTCTTTGTTGCTCTCATGGTGGGTTTCATTGACTCTAGACTGGGGGTCTGAGAAGTTACAGTTATGTTGCCGGGGTGGTTGCTTTTAAAGGGGCAGGGACATTGGGGATGGGTCCAAAGTATGAGGTACAAATTGCCTATCTGCCTGCCTGCCTGCCTGCCTGCCTGCCTGCCTGCCTGCCTGCCTGCCTCCCTCCCTCCCTTCTGCTATGACAGGTAAGGGCATTGGACTAGGTTGAAGTCCCTGTGTGAGGTTGACAGCAGTTTTGGTTAGAGCCAGAAGATGACATTTGGGTTGGGTGATGTTCCTAGAAAAGCATCTTTAATTCTCTCAGATGGAGACTCCCAGTGCCTTCTAACTAAACTTTCATCACTCATGACAGAAAGTGTGCTATTATCCCAAATAAAGAACTCTTAGGACTTAATATAAAATAATCATTTCAATTTTAAATAGGCAAAGACCATGAATGGGCAGTTTCTCATAAGAAAACTACAAATATACAAAAATCATAGAGAAGAAAGTTAGAGACACCTTTCAAATAAGATTCTGGTTTTGCAGGCTTTTTGTTTGTTTGTTTTGTTGTTATTGTTTTGCTTTAGTTCTAATTCTAATTTTGGTAAGCCTTCAGGACCATCATCCACTATTGAAGAGAGTTAAAATTAGAAACAACTCATATTTTGTCATAACTTTTGACAAAATGTGTCAAAATCTTTAAAAATTTGGTGAGTTAAACAATTTATCTTAAAATTATCTTTGTGACTTGAACAGAAACCCATTAACATGTTAATTGAATGTATTATTTATAATGTGAGAATTTTGATACCACCTAAGTAGTTAATGTCACTAATTGCTAATAAATATTGAAATATTACTATCATCGAACAAAAAGCAGCCATTTAAAAATGTCACATTAGAGAATGGAAAATTCCAGAATAGGCAAACCATTAGTGACAGAAGGCAAATTGGTGGTTGCTGATGGCTGAGGGATTTTGGGCAAAAATTGAGTGATTTCTAATGACTTTATTTTTATTGTAGTGGGGAGGTAAGATAATCAAAACATTCTAAAATTAACTTAGGTAATAATTACAAAACTCCCTGAAAATATTAGAAAAGTACTGAACTATACTCTGATAGGTAAATAATTTCATATGTGAACTAAATTTTAATAAAGCTGTATAGAAGGTACCATCAGAAAATCAAAGACAAAAAACAAGGTGGATATTGTAATGTATATTATAAAGTTAATACCCTTAAAATTTTAGCACTTAAAATTTTGGGGGAAAGAGTTGAACACCAGATAAAAAAATGGGCAAGAGACATAAGCAATCAATTCAAATGAAACTTGTAAAATAAGGCCTAACCTTACGAAAAGGCATTTTTCATTAATTATAAGAAATGGGGAAAAAAATGCATTTCCAGTATATATTTAAAATGCTTTTCCTCCAAACAATCACCAGTCCTAGTCTTCCATTTCCTTATCTTCTCAGTGAGTTCTACATGAGCTTCCTCCTCTCCTTTGATTTTTTTTCACACATTACTCAAACTCTAGCATTTTGTTTGTTAAAACATTTTTTTTTTTTGGTATATTTGTCTTGCTCATTATCTGTATCCTTCAACTAGAGTTTATCAATCACAGTATCTCTAGCATTTAGGACAATGCCTGGTACAAAAACATATTCACAAATATTTGTTAAACGCATAATTGAAAAACCAAAACAATTTGGATATTGCTGTGAATAAGGGGAGTATGTGTACTCAACTGACTGACATTTCTCCTGTTGCGGGATGGAACAAAATGAGTTTTATAAAGCAGGTTAAGGGAGAGAGAAAGGGGAAAAAAGAGGAAAAAGAGAGAAATAGAAGCTACTATGTAGTTAAAATTTTACTGAAACACACATATACATAGTAACTGTATATACAACTACAAACTGATTAAATCCAAATGAGAGCTATACTTTATCCAGTAATGTGTAAATGTCAACCTGGTTTTGATCATTTTACACTCATGACACAAAATGCTAGCAGTGGAGAAAGGTAAAGCAAGCACAGAAAATATACTATTTTTCTTTGTAAACCAACTTCACCTTAAAAATACATTTTTCAAAAATCAAATTGTATTGTATATGGAAATTGTTTATGGAAAGCTTTGAGAAGGTAAAAAAAAATGTACTATTTTTACTTTTATGTGAATCTCAAGTTAACAAATTAAAGGTGTTTTTTGTTTGTTTTGTTTTGTTTGGGGGGGAATAAAAATGGCTTTTATATTTTCTGAATTATTTTTATTAATCATTTTGTTGTTTATGTATTTATTATATGTGTGTGAATTATCATTGCATTCCCTGGGGATCTCCCTCCATCTTACCACCTATGAACATTCATTTTGATCTACTTGTGCTCTTCCCTTCCCTGATTTCTCCCTCCCCACTCACCCTCCATTGCTTCTTGCCCCAGTTCCATTGTCAGGTTATTTTGACTTTTTCTTGGCCTTTTGCTTGTTATTCCTATATCCCATCTATTGGTGAGACCATATGGTTTCTGTCTTCTTATTTATGGCTTATTTCTGCTAATATGTCTCACCCTAGGTCCATCCATGTTATTACAAATGCATCGTATTTGTCAGTTTTGATTGCAGAATAATATTCCATTGTGTAAATATACCACATCTTTCTCAACCATTCATCAGTTTTGGGGTCAAACAAAGTTTTTCAAATGATGTAAAGAATGGTTAGAAATATATTGAGTTCAAAAATAAAGTTACAAAATTTTATGCAACCCAATATGTTGAAAAATATGTTTCAATGTGAATAAAAAGAAAAAAGTGAAAAAAGCATGTTACCTTTAAATGATGGAACTTTCAGTAATTCTGTATTTGTGTATATATGCACATAGGTGTATATTTCTGTATTTTCCAAAATTTCTAACTTGTACATGCTTTTTTTTTATTATTATAGTGGGAACAAATTAATAAGTTTCATGGCAATGATTTTACAAGCCTGGGAGGAATAAGTGAATATGTAATTTTTTTAGACTAATCTGAGCTTGTAAATGATGCCAGGAATTCCAGAAATAACTTATATTTACATACAAGATAATAACACATAACTGACTTTGATGTACAGAACACTACTTCAGAGAAAACCTGTTGTGAATCAATTTGACAAGTCTTTTTAAAAATATAACTTCCCAACTCTATTGCTGATCACTTCTTTGTCTGGTAAATTTGGTCCATATAAACACTTTAACTACATAATTTGAGTTCCCTAGTGCCTTTTGGCAAATACAAATGTTCGGTCTAATTCCTTTTTAGTAATCAGGTATGAATGAAATTATCCACAAGTATCTATAGCTTTTATTTTTCTCTTTCATAGCCCCATTAAAAATATACTCATTAAATAAATCAAGCCTCTGATGTACTGTACCAAAATGTCAGTGGGCACATGAGAGCTTATGAATTCATAAATCAAAGATGGAATAGCAGCTTAACTATTTTTTCTTCAAATAACTAAAATATCTAGTTTAAAAATGGATTTAGTTGGTGAAAAGCTTAATGATGCAAGATTAATTAAGATGATCATAATTACTAGTGCAATTGATGATATTATTGTAATTAGTGGGAAAGAATATATTTAGAATAGGTATTATAGCACAATTATGATTAAAATAACACCTTTTAAGTTTCATTTCAAATATGACACAAACAAAACAACAAATGTCTTAACCTGCTACATTTAACAAACAAATGGTTGTTTCCAGGCTACACAAGGTCTTTGGGAAACTGATGAATAAATATCATTTAAGGCATTAAAATAACAAACGACCAAATCTTTTTCTTATTTTCATTACATTAAAATAAATTGTTGTATCTTAGTTATTTCCATTATATGAAATTTCATTACATCTTCTCAGAAAAGGAATTACTTAAATTTATCAGTGGTAAAGTTTAATCTCAACTTCTGTCTGTAATGATTTTTTTTTAACTTTCCTTTATTAGGTCATAGTGATTTATTGCTTCAACTTTCTCTCTATATTATGATTTATTAGCACCAGAAGAAATATCTCACTGAGGAAGCATTCCTGATATATAATTAGAAGCATTTCCAATATGTAATTGGAGAACAAACCCTGACTGCGTGGCTCTGACAAAATGGATTCAGTACTACACTTACATGCCCTGGTCAGTGGAGCTCTCATAGCAACCTCAGTATCACTGCAGGTGAGGAAGACATCTAGGCTCAGATACAGATGTGTGATGATACATAAAGGATAATAGATCAACCACAGCAAAAACAACTACCTTTTTTTCCCCCTTTCTCCTCAACAGTTTATTAGACAAGTAAAGACAGACAGATGGTGCAGCAATGGGAACACAGTGAGGACACCCATATAACTACAGACCTCTTATCTCTCAGGTGAAATGAATGATTTTCCACTCTAATCCCACCTTGATGACATCTTAGCAAACTCACTGTTCAACGGTAAACAAACCCTAAAAAAATAAAGTTCCTCTTCTGGAAAGAATGAACATAATGTTCTCTTCAAAACGTATTTCAAAATATCAATATTTATACAGATAATTTTTGAAAACTGATTTTATTAAAGAAACAACATGTTATTCAAACTGGTTATTAAAATAATGAATGATATTTATTGAGTGGTTATATAGCTACATACATGTCCAAATGATTAAAGAAACAGCGTCAAAACCAAAAAATGATTGGGTAAGAACTGGTGGACATTTTGGTAGCTATACAGAATTGGGTGTGGGAAATAGTGCCCCAATCAGAAGAAACAAAAGGGAGATCCTGCATCCATACATTTGATCTTGGAATATCAACTTACTAAGCTCTTAACCATTAAAATTAAAAAAAAAAAAACCCTAAGATAATAGAAACTGAAATGGTCTGCAGTGAGGTTCAAAGTTGATTGGTATGGAATCAAAAGGAAATTTGTAGACTAAGAGAAACATTCTACATTATTAGAATTATATAAGTATATAACATTACCAAAACTTAGCAAGATGTATATTCAAAATGCCTATATATTAATATATCAAAAAGGGAGTCAGCTTCAGAAAACTAGAATGCAAACATCTTTCAGAGCACTCTAAGGTCATGTTAGGGATTTAAGTAGTTTCCTCTAGGAAAGAAGTTATTTCTTTTAGAAGAAGCTATTAAATAATAAGTAAGGAAGAAGTAGGTTTACATTGTGTTTGATTTAAATATTTATTTATAGAGTGATAAGAAAAATAACTTGGAAACTTACTTAGGGGCAAATACTCAGGAAGCTATTGGAATAGTGAGTAGGAACGAGGTCAGTAATTTAGCCTAAACTTGGTAGCAGATATGGAAATAGTGAGATAGATTCAAGAGATGCTTGGGAAGCACAATCAGTTTAGTAATTATTTGGTGATGATGGGGAGAATGACCTCCAAATTTCTGACATAAACAACAGGATGCACTACAGCACTATTTGCTGAAATATTGCAAACAGCGTGAGTTATTTGTGAAAATACATCAGTGTTTTGCATATATAAAATACATGCTTATAAAAAATATATAGGGTATGCTGGAAAAAGAGGAATACTGTCTTAGATATCTTAAGACTGGAAGGAAAGGAATTTGGAGAATTAAAGTCATGTCACATTTAATTTTAGATAGTGAGAAAGTAAAGCAAGATAGTGAGGTTCAGAAGGTAAACAAGCAGCTAAGATTCCACCAGTTCAAATGGAAACACGAAAATGCAACTCTCAGTTATGGCTTGGGGGATCATAAAGGAAATTGTCATCACAAAAGTTAGTCTAAATATCTGCTCAGATTATTGTTTAAATAATTTATATACATACAAGTGAAATACAGTTTATATTATGTAAAACCAGAAATATTTCTAGCTGTACATTTCAAGAGACCAGATTTTAACAATTTTTACTAATATTTTTCTTTACAATCATGAAATTACACTTTAAACTGTATCAAATTTCTTAAGATTGCCAATCAATTTATTTTCAAAGCGTCCATGCTAATAACTCTCTCTTAGAAACTAACAGTATATATCACACACCAGAATGGTAAATTTCCTAAAAAATTATAAAATAAGACATAACTTTGTCTAAATCAGTATCTCTCAAATTCTTTAAAATACAGTACCATTTTTGAGCAATGTAGTGTTTAGACTTAGTATTCACAGAAGAGCTTTTCAAATATTAATCTATAAAAATTCAAAATTGTCTTCTCCTTTACTTCTTATTTTCCTATACAGTATTTGGCAGGAATAATGGGAACAAATGTTTCATCTTGGAAACACATTTACTTTTATTTTTAATCCTTAATATTATTTACTGTTAGAAAAATTTTCACACAAAATAATCTGATTAGTCAATCAGGATACTTACTAATTATATTTATTCACATATAATTCACATATTACGTAATTTTCCTCTAATAATAAATCTTCATTAACTTTCCCCTCTGGCTTTAACGGTATGTAACCCTATACAAAATAAATTCATCATTTTCCCTTTTTTCAAAAAGTCCCTACTGACAAAGTCTTTCTATACAATGAGCTTGCAACAAAAATTCTACTATAAAGCAAAATATTAGAGTCATGAAATAAAAAGGCTTTGGAATTCACCCAAACTTGGTAAGGTAATATACCTTAAATATAACATCCAAGTAAGGCTCATGAGAGAGACCTTAGCACAGACTGAGCTTATATCTGAAAGTTCTAATTAGAACCTCATTGCAGCCATTATCATTAAGTTTTCTATTGTGTCTGACATTAAAACAGTTGTTCTTTCTGTGTACAATAAATGAGAAGTCACATCTAACCATAATATTTTTGACTTGAAGGCAACTGAAAGGGTAGCTATCTCAACCTTTTTAATTTACAGATGAGAAAAAGGAAGCTTGGTAAGGTTACGTGACACACTTAGAAGCAGTTTTCAAAAGTAATGTTTGTTACTTGTACTTATAGTATATCAAGTGAATTACAAAGTTTTAAATTGTGATCAAGTACTTTATTAGTATACATAAAAATCAATTGTAGAAAAGAGAAAAAGAAGCAGTGGTACTAAACTAAATGGATGTAGGTATGACAGTTGAGGTTACCGTATTTTCTGAAAATAACATTGAAGTTGAAGTATTTTATTTTGCCACATAATTTTCAAGAATTCATTTGTAATGATATTAAGTGCATAGAACATTAAACCTTCCAGGAATCTTGAATCATCAATGTTATGAGAAATCTTATTTTACTATATAGCAAGTTAATGTGGTTTTTTTTTTTAGACTAAGTCTTGCTATTTTTGCCCGTGGAACTGCAGGTACCACAGACTCAAGCAATGCCCAGCCTCAGCTTCCCAGGTAGCTGGGATGCAGACACACACCACCATGCCCAGCTATATATTTTTGGGACTAGGTCTCACTACGTGCCCCAGGCGGGACTCAAACCACAATCCCTATCCCCAGCCACTGGTTGAGACCTGAGAAGATCTGAGAGGCATCACTCTATAGATAATGAATGGGACTGAACAAGATTTCTCTCAAAAAGGTTCCCAAAAGATCCACAGCACTAGAAGTAATATGAGAAAACATCTAGACTCAGTAACTTTATAAAAATTGAAGAAACTGAGAGTCCAAACGGAAAATGATTTTCTTGGACTTTATACTAATCAACATGTAAATCAGGGTCAAATGACAGTTTTCTCACAGTCTAGTAAAATACTTTGACCTCAGATTGCATGCCATCATCTATATGGAGGAGTCTGAGACAGGAAAACCGGTCAGAGCAGCCGGGTTGTGATCTGATGGTGCACTTGGCAGCCCAAGAATGTTTTGTAGGTGACTCTGGTTTATCATATTCCAGATGCTTGGAGGTTAGGGCTACGCAGCTTCTCTTTCTGAGTTAATGAGGAGATGACTGAGTGAGTCCATAATATAAAACTGTGGAATCATCACTGTCATCAATGCTGGGGCCACTAGCTCTGCCCATAAATACCTGACATTCTGAGAAATTCAATTCTGCAAAATGAAATAAACCAGGGTCATATCTGTCAGGATCCAAAGCAGTTTATCCCAAACTCCCTAATCTAGTCTGTTTTAGAAAGGTACTGCCTTTGAACATACAAACAAATGAGAAAGATAACGAAAATTCTGTCATTCATTGCCTTTAATGTTTGGAAGTTTGTAAGTCCTTTATCAAAACCACTGGACCACTGGATTCCCTTCAGTGACATGGACATACATGATTTTCTGCATTCTCCACTAAGAATGATTATAAAACACCAGCTATTTGCCCTAAGCTTCTTCCACAGATATATTAAATCATTACTGTTGATTATAAATCTCTGATTTCATATTATTACTCTTTTTGCCAGATTCATTCATTTGAATACCAGGATAAGCTTGGGAATTCTGGGATAGGGTTCTGGGTTTTGGAATGGTCATACAGAATCTAAACTACAAGAACAAAGCCAAAAAGCTAATGTTGATATGAAAAGGACATTGTATGGGTGATTGCCATGGGTTAGGCCCAGGTGAAATATAAAACAAGGATCAGAACTGGTCTCCTGACCAGTGCTGTTTAAACAATATTTGAAGTTGATAAATAAGGTTCGTTTCCCACACCTAAAAAAACTAAGAACAATGGGAAGAGTCACATGTAAGCTTTAATTTTATCTGGCCATTTCTCTATTTCATTTGAAATACAATTTCAACCAACAAATATCAGTTTGGGAATCACTATGCGCACTTAGTATGTAATGCCCTCTATTCTGGGCCTGACCTGATTTGGCCACAAGGGTGTCCAGGTTTACTGCGCATTCTTTGTAAACACATAACAAAAGGGGTTCTTGTCATTTCAATGACAGGTACTTTTGTGCATTATAAATTCATGCCCTACACCAAATTTCATAACCAAACTTAGAATTTTGTAGTAAAATTGATTGAGAATGATGTAGAGATACCCGGGAGGTATGGGTAAGGGGATGGAGGGTAAGTTCTATGATACAGCTATGCATATAGTGGCTATGATTTGTATCAGCATCAGCCAAACCAATATCAAAATACATTCTGACCAGTTTCACCGTAGCATAGCTACATTTCCCCCTAGTCTTTCTCTCTTTTCAATGCTGAGAAACCGGTTCTATGAAAACTTCGAAGACCTCGAACAACTCAAATTACCAGTTCATGGAAATTCGCATAACAAAGGTTTCATAAACCAAGGCTAGTTCCCCCTCACCTAACTCAATCTCCTCTTTCCCACCAAATCCCTTCTTCTTGAGTCCTAACTCAACTTCAAGTTATTAAAGAAGACATAAGAGAAAGCAATAGACAGTATTCCTGTGGAATGCAGTGAAGTCACCTCATAAAGATGGCCACAAGTCAAGTGTAGAATCTGCCTACACCCTTTCTCTCAGTCACTTACCAGAACACTCTGAGCACTGAGGTAATTTAAAGAGCCAAAACCACTGAACGTTTAGCCCAAGGTCCCATGGAAGGAAATCAGACAGAGGCAAAAGTCCTGTAAGAAAGGAGGTTCATGGTTTAAATGACATGGTTCCCAGGCAGGAACTGTTAGCTGCATTCTGCAGTGGGTTCCCCTTGGACCAGTAAACATTCAACCACAAGAAAGCCTGAACTCAAGGAGAGGAGGCAGTGACTGCAGAAATGGTTTTCAACAACATAGTTCTCTTGTTCAGCTTTCTATAGTAGAACACATTCTATTTGAAAAATCTACAATTTGGTTTGTTTTTTAACATTTGATTTCTCAAATATTTTAAAAACTAGGTTATATAATTAAATATAGATATTATATACTTGAATATAGTGCCTCTATGTTGCAAAAGATAGCTAATATAGTCATGTCTACATTAGATTTCTTAAGATATATTGTAATTAAAAAAAACTTTCATTTCCTTTCTTGCCTGTACTGCTAAAAAAAAAATAAAAGTATCAATGTAGCAAAAATTTGTTAACTTGTACTTCCAGAGAACAACATGAGATGTTTTTATTACACTTTAAAAAGAGAATTTTTAAAATCGTTCAGAAAATTGATTTAAAATATATAGAGGTTCCTCAGCAATTACATTTAAAAAGTTTAACAAGATAAAATAAACTCTGAGTAAAACAAGATCAGTTTCCTGATTGTGCCAAAATACATGAGTGAACTGTTTTGAGGATTTTTTGATAAATGTCAGGATGTCAAGGGGAAGAATCATAATTTCTCAGTCTTCAGAACAATTTTGCTAGACTTACTGGGAAACTAGACTTTTTAAATCTAGATAGATAGACAGACAGACAGATAGATAGATAATGACTTTCTACCTAGAAACTCATATTTTTCATATATTTGTATAGGGAAAATCTTTAAATATATATTTCATATCTTAGTAGATTTTTAAAACTTATGAAAAATTCTGGCCAATTTTTGTGTCTTTCTCTGGGATAAATCAGTAAGGAGAACACTTTCTTGTTGGTTATGCATATACAAACAGCAGGGAGAATGTGACTGCCTCTGTTACAGGGTGTGAGTATTATGATTTTTCAAGCATACCACTCTTTATTGAATCAAGATATAAAAATAAGAAGACATAGAAAGTGTGCATGCAATTTCACAGAATAGCATAATAGTGGCGAAATACAAATACCCTAAAGTCTCTTGATGCTGTTTATTTATATACTTTCTAATGTTTAAATGCAGCCACTGAAAACTATATGCAGAGTCTAATGTTCTTTTTGAGTCAGTTCCACCCTTTCTGATACAGATCTGAAAAAAAGAACATAGGGATGCCAACAATAAGCATGATCTGTAATTTACATGTTGATCGACTTGACCTAAATAATTTCACTTATCGGGGTGGAGGAGAACTGATATACTCAGTATCCCCATTTTAGAGAAGTGCAACTGAACGGGATATCACACAACATCCTGATACCCAGGAACAAGCATGTGGCAAGGCAGAAAATGAGTTAGTGCTTCTGACAACTCTAGGTTTCTGCTCACTATATCCTATACTGCAGTGTAGGATAGTGTTCTTGTTCATCTTTCTATAATGGAACACTTTCGATTTGAAAAATCATTAATTTGGTTTGTTTTTTAACATTTGAATTCTCGAATATTTTAAATTGCTTAGAATAAATTAAAACTTCATGTTGAAATTTGTCAATGAGTGCTTTCTCTACATTACAAACTCATTATTCTTCACACAATACAGCATTTGTTCAAACAGACAAAAAAGGAAAGATTACTAGTATTTGCTGATCAATCACTATAAGCTAAATGGAAATATTTTATGATTGTCATAGGAATCCTAACAAGTGTATTACAATTCAGCAACATCCCATATTAAAATAAATTTGACTGGGAAAAATTAGACATAATTACTATTATTACCTTACTTTTGAAATTATTAGCTATAAGTATTCATTTAATTAGGATAAGTTCTGATTTCTCAGCAATCATTCCATATAAAATATAACCTACAGACTGTTTTCAAATATAATGATATTTGTATGAATGCTTAATTTAACTGCTCAAGAAGTTGACATAATATTATGTTTTATAGATATTTAATAAAACATTTATTTTATATTATGCCATTTACTTTTCATAATTTTCAGGGGTTGCTGTTTTCTTGGTCTCTTGTTTTGCATGTCAATAAAAATCCCATATCCCTCTAAACCTACCCTATTTGAATAAAAATGGAATCCAGTGAGAGAAACTACAGTGAAGATACAGGGTAAATTGAAGACAAATGGATAAAGTCTATGTCTCTCCTTTAAAAACACTACTAGAAATCTTTATCAAATATGGACTTTGATAAAAATCTATCAAAATTGGTTCAGTTTGTCCTACAATTGCCACATGGAAGTTCTTAACCACAGATAAGCTTGCATATAACAGAATTCTTTGCACTATTTTTGGTATTTTTTTCTGTAAACCAAAACTATCCTGCAAGAAAGTTTAATTTATTTGAAGCAAATAATGGTTTACCACACTGTATGGTTTTCAGGTGTACTTTTTCTCATCTCAGAAATTGTATATGTTACAGAATACCTAGACCAAATGTCTAGCCCAATATGATTTCCCATAGAAGTTAGATAAATCTATCCAACAGTATAGCAAGGTTCCTTTTTTCTACTTCCTCATCAATGCATATAATTTCCAGTATTTTTGTATGGGCGAGAGAAAATGAGATGTTATCATGTTGGGTTTTTCCTTTTTATTCCCCTAATAAATGATGAGAATATTTTCATGTGCCTCTTGATCATATGTCTTTTTAAAAGACCATTTAGCTCTTCTGCCCTTTGTTTATTTTCTTACATGGTTGTTAATTTCTGGGTAATTTCTGATTTCTCCCTTCAGGTGTAGTCCCTGTAGTCTTTCCACCACCACAGCACATGTGATTTATCACCATATTTCCTTGGGTTCCTCCTCCCTTCCTGATTTTGACACCTCTCTCACACCTATGCTGCTGGATACCTTATATCTATGATCAGCTTACAAGTTTGTCTTTTTCCTGACTGTTTGGTTTCTCCATACTATATAAATAAGGAAAAGAAGCTATCCAATAGTTATCTTTTTCCTTTTGACTTATTTTACAATGGAATATTATTCCACAATCAAAAAAGATAAACTCCATTCATTTTTAATGAATCACTGTTGCTATTGGAGTTGAGATGTATATTGAGATTTGTAGATATTAGATGTCAGCCTAGCTCTGACTCAAATATGCAAATTCAGCAGGGTACCTTTGGTTTCAGTTTCTTTTATTATGTAGATGACTTTTAGTTTGAGTTAGACTCATTTGTTTATTTTTGCTTTTGAGTCACTTGTAGTCAAGTTCCCAAAGATATCAGGTCTTTGCTCAGTTAAGAAAGTATGCTTCTATACTTTCTTAGGCTATCAGGACAAAGGACAGTACCACAGTTTGTGTGGATATGCTTGCATTGAACCACAGTCATCAGGTGTTTCTCTCCATTCACCTCTTGTTTAGTGAAATAGAAAGCTGAAAGTTTGAGAAAACCTGAGCAGGAGGCAATCACTCTTCTTGCTATGTTAATGAAAATTATTTTACTTTGTTTTATTAAAATAGCTTATGTACATCTTTCTTTGTGTTTTGAAAAGATAGGCTTTCCCTCTTCAGGCATCGTCACCATAGTGCACCCACAACAAACCATCCATTTTGAGAATGTTGACTACCATCTCCTTACATTCTGATAAGGTCAAATCAATTTCATTCATAAAAGTGATTCTTTTTAACAAAAGCAATTTATAGATTCAATGCAATTCTGGTAAAAAAAAATCTTGATGGTATTCTTCAAAAATACAAAATAAAATCTGTTAAAATTCATATGAAACCACAAAAAAAAATGCCCAATAACAGAAGTTCTCCTAACTAAAAAGAGGAAAAACAAAGGCATTACACTCCCAGAATTTGAATAATACTACAAAGCCATTATAATTAAAAGAGCATAGTATTAGAACAAAACCAGACACATAGAACAATGGAATCAAATAGAAAGCCCAGAAAACACACACACACACACACACACACACACACATATATTCATCTAATCTGTGACAACAGAGCAAAGGATATGCACAGGAACAAGGAAAATCCCTTCAACAAATGGTACTGGGAAAACTGAACTGCAACATACAAAAAAAAAAAAAAAAGAAAAGAAACTAGACTACTATCACATACCATATACAAAAGCCAACTTAAAGCAGATAAAAGACTTGAATTTAAGACTAAAATCATAAAATACATAGAAGGAAATATAGGCTAACCACTCCATGATATATCTCAGTAACTTATTTGAGGACTCATCTTCAGAAACAAAATGAAAGAAAAGATAAGAGTTGTGATTACAGTAAACTGTTTCTGTACAGCAAGAGAAAATAAGCAAAACAAAGAGGCATCCAACTGAATTGAAGAAAATATTTGCACACCATATGATGGACAAAGGACTGATACCAGAAATCTACAAAGAGTTCACACAGCACAACAATAACAAAACTAACTACCCAATTAAAAAAAAAAAATAGACACAACTGAAAAGACTTTCTCTAAAGAAGAGATGCAAATGGCTTCATTTTGAAAAAAAATATTCAACACGACTTGTTATCAGAGGAATGCAAATCAAAACCACAATGAGATACTACTTTAGTACAATGAAAATGGTGTACAGCAGAAGAAACAGAAGAAGAAGAACAACAACAACAACAAGAAAAGAAAAGCAAAAACAACAAGTGCTGGAGAGGATATGGAGATAAATGGGAACCCTCTTACACTGATAGAAGGAAAGTAAACCAGTATGGAAAGCTGTGGGAAGTTTCCTCAAAACTCTAAAAATGAATCTACCATGTGATGCAGTACACTCCGGGGAATCTACACAAAAGACACAAAAACATTAATTTGAAAGAAAACCTGTACCCCTATGTTAACTGAGCAATATTTACAATGGCCAAGATATGGAAACAACCCAAATATCCCAAAACAGATAAATGGATCAAAAAAACTCTGGTATATTTACACAATGGAATATTAATCAGTAATCGAAAAATAAAAACTCATTGGAGCTGCAACGGATTATGCTAGCTGAAATTAGTCAGAAGGAAATTGCTAAATAACAGATGGTCTTACTTATTTGTGGAATACAGAGAAACCAAAAAACATCAAGAGAAATTCAAAGCTGACCATAGAACTGAAGTATACAGCGAGGAGAAGAAGGGAGGGGGAAGGAAGAACAGAGAATTCAACACAAGTTAATATGGTGGTGGTTCATGGGTGATATGGTGGCAGGAGAACTATGGCTATTATAAAGATATAAGAAAAGAACTTCAATTAATAAAATACAAGTGATTCTATGTCCTTGAGAAGTTTTTATGCAAAGAAAACATCATCCATAAGTTCATATTATTTTCAAACTTTAATATTAAAGTTATAAATTCAAAACCTAACATACTCTACCTTTTTTTTTAGCACCAAATTACAAATTATTAATCTAACATTTTTAATACTACCCTAATAAGGAAATTGATCATTGGCCTAATTTTTTAAAGTCCTTTCTTTAAATACCCAACCCTAGAACTATGACTGCAGAATAAAATTACTGGAGGAAGAGAAGGAGGAAGACAGAGGAAAGGGAGCCCAATGGTTTATTGGGTCTATGGTTGAGGATTATAGGTGCTTTGGTAGCAATTATGTTCCCATACATCTGAAGCAGCATGACTATATTCCCCTAATGCATACACGGTGTTATAAATCAGTGTCATTTGAAGAAAAAATAGTCTACAAAAAAGTATTGCCTGTCAAACCAAATAACTCTGGTAGGTAGGCAGATAGATGAGAGAGACCTCAAAAGAGTGAAGAGCAAGCAAGAGAGATATTATAGTCAATATACATATAAAACCAAAAATATCGCAATAATATATATAAGCAATGAGATTTCAACATAAAGTAAATTTACCCCAAAATCCAAATAAACTCACAATTACACTTAAGATACAATTACAAATGAAATCATTACTTTGTATGGCAGATTTTCTTATGCATTGGAAATCACTGTAATACCAAGTACACAAAAGCCTATCGTTAACACAAATATATTGCCACTAAGCATAAATCTCTGAAATATTTCTATTGCAAGGTATAAACTTTTCAGTGTTTAAAGTTCCTTAGTCACAGAGCAAGAAATTATATCATCACAAATAGTTTTGAAGTATCTTCTCAATTTAAGCTATACATTGACTGGTGAGCTCAACCAAAATAACTACATTTTTTTGTCAGTGCCAGTAAGAGTCACCTTGAGCACTAGATGTAACTGTAATAGGAACTTCACAATATTATGAGGGTTGAGTCCAGAATCTTTGAAAGTCATACAGTTCATATTCCGATTTAATCTTATTCTTACATAATTTAGAGTATATATCACTCATAACTAACTGCACTATCTAATTAAATCAGCATGTTAAATCATGCTTCATTCAGTTCTGAATTCTTTTTAGATTTTTTACTTTCCATTTTTTACTTTCCATACAATATGTTTATTACATAAACTTTAGTCAAATTTTGAATATCTCGCACAGTCTTTTTTACTTTATTTGTAGAGACTATTGACTAGAAAATTTACAGTAAAAAAATAAATATGCTGTCTAATATTTAGAATCCCTTACTTATAACCTCCTGAGGGGAGAAAGGTAAAACAGACTTAATTATTTCAGGGATTTATTTTACAGACAATTATAGATGGCTGTCCATCCCAAAATAATTTTTAAAAATCTAAAAAGCAGTCTATGATCTTATAGGAAGAGTTACAGTTCTTTCATATTGCATTGGAGAGCCCTAGTGTTACTGTGCCATGAATAAAGACACTAACATCTAGTATCAGGTTATCATCTGTCTATTCAGGAAAGCTATTAATTTAGGATAAATAGGCTCTGACTTCAGACATACTGATTGCATTTCCAGATACAACTGCAACAATACTCTCATTATTCAGATGTTATAAAGTATTCAGAGGGATGGTTCTTCTCTACTTAGAAACACAAAGCATTCCAGATTTAATCTAGCTCCCTGTACAGGATGGCTGATTTTTAGCTCATTCTCAGACCACTTTATCAATAAGAAATATCTCTCTCCTTAATTTTACTTTTAATAGCACAAACTTATTTCTGTTCCTTTCCTTGACCATCCTAATATTGCATGATATAAAAATGGCTAATTATAAAATGTAACTGTAAAATTATGTCACTTATAAAAATGAGTTAGAAAAGCTTCACAACTAGATAATTTGTGAAAAACTTATAAATTTTTGGTATATTTTAGCTTTCCTTGAAAAAATTTTATTTTTTCTAAAGACATTTAAAGAATAGGTTATAAGTACAGGTTTATTCCATTCAAAAATAGCTATTGCTTTCTACTTTTAATTCACAAAGAAAATAGCTTGTCTAAGGCAAAGAGAATATATACGCTGGAGTCAGAGACCTGCATTTGGATTCCAATGCAATAAAGACATGACAAGAAGAATTTCCCTCTTTTTTATGAGACAAAGGTCTTAAATAATAGTCTTATAAAAATGTAAGACTACCCTGGTTCTCAAGGGAACCTGAGAACAACTTCCTAACAACTAAGGGTGACTCACTAAAAAATGCCATGGCATTGACCTCAACCTTTAGAAACCCATTAATATCATTTCCCACAACTCAAGAGTAAAAGCTTAAAAATGTGCTTATTGTTTTTTAACTGTCACTGTCTTATTACTGAAAAGTGATATAAACACAGATGAGACTGACTTTGAATTTGAATTCATGGCACTAAAGTACAATATTTTGAGAAGTAGATTAGAGATTTAACCTATAAAATAATAACTACACTGTCAGTTCTGCTTATGATAAAAGTTACCAAAAATGTTCGGTCTCTCTCAAAACCACACTGTCCTTAATAAAAACTGTAACATCAATAAATATCATCAAGGCAAGTACAATCAATGTTTCTTGGCTCAAGAGTTAATAATTCTAAAAACTTATTGATGTTGATTATGATATCTGACCCCAAATTTACCTTTATAGTTATGTTTTCATTTATCTTATATTAATAGTTGGCTTTTGGGGAATATATAACAATTTTTCTGAAAGTAAAAGTGGTCAAGCCAATTGAAAAGTGAACATTTTTCAAGTACAGAAAACACATGGAAGTCAATATTTCTATCAACTAAGTCATGGGTTAAAAACTTTTAGTTAATTTAGCTAACACCTTAGAAAATGTGATGCTGAGAACCTCTTCAGGTTGAAAAAGGCACAAAATGATTATTTATGTTTATTTTAACACGCAAAGACATACAAAATCCAAATCAGCTTTGCCTATGAACTCCACTGGAAAAAGGACCAACATTTACATTGGTTATTTTTACACATGGTTAAAGATGACATATGTCTAACAGAGACATGACTGTCATAGAGATATGGATATATGGATAGATGTAAGATCTAGACCAAAAATGTAGTGCCCCAGCTCTAATAAATCACATCACTGAAAGGTGACAAAGGTGGATGCTACACTCCCCACTGGGACATTACGTAGTATAGACCCATAAACTTTGGCCTCCAAATGACAGAGTCATCCTGACATTTTCATCATCTATAATTCACTTGAACAATGATTTTATGTGATTATTACATATATTAAAATGATATAACTTTGTTTTAATCATAAGCAGTTTTCCCTTAAGGCTCTGAAATGTCCGCAATTGCTCGCATTAATGAGTACAAATTACTTTCTGAAGAAACATTGAATCGTCCTGCATTTGGATGGTAAAGGGACTTTAAATTTAGTGTCAACTGGAAAGGCTGCAGGAAACTAAAGACTTGGTAAAAATCTCTTTAGATCACTAAAATATAACCAATCTCTAAAATTATTTCAGTTATTTTTATTGTATTGCTGCTCTTATATGAAATAAAAATGATTTGCAGTTCCTTATAATTAGATTAACATTACTCTTTCTTTAAAATGTTTTTTTTTAATTTCAACTTACCCTATATAAGTGAAATATGGTAAGTTTTTGTAGTTATTTCTAGCTAAGATTTTTGCTTCCCCAAACATTCCAAATACATATTAATGCCATTAAATATAGTATCCATCACATTCCTTGTGTAAAAGTATTTAGTGATTCTCTATTGAGCATCACAAAATTCAGCTGTGAATAGCCCTAACATGCTTTATCTACTCTAAAATACTTTTCTGAAGAGTACTCTAGTAAGAACTATTATTTGTCAGGCAACCAACCAGCTTGTGATGCCATTTGTAAAGTAGGCATCCCGATCTGTGAAGCTACTTTATTGGTTCTAGTAGTCACACAGACATACCAGATAGAGGCAGGCTAGGGGAGGGGATGCTGAAAGGCAGGCAAGCTCCCCAGCCCCCTGGGAATCTTCATGCTCTTTCTCTGCTCTTTCTCATGTTCTTTCCTCCTCTGTAATTTCTCTCATGTTCTCTTCCCTGAGGCAGGGATGGTGGGGGTGGGGTGGGGCAGGGATGGTGGTGATGGTGGTGGGGGAGAAGGGAGAAGGGAGGGTGATTCCAACCTTTTAGCCTTTCCTCCCAGGTCCAGGTGTGCCCACTCACACATGCACACACACCCCCATCAGGCCCAGGTAGTGTGTGGAATATGACAGGTGCCGGTCAGGCAGGTTAATGGAGGAAAAAGCCTGACTAACTCATTTACCCTACACATCTCTCTGTGGAAGATGCTTTATGTTTGTATTTTTTGTCAAGCATTCCATATCTGTAAGGTAAATAACTTAAGGACAATATGAACTAGCTTTTTCCCCGATATTTTCCTTAATCACAAAAGAAAAACATTGTCAATGATGCTAAGTTCTCTTCCAACTCTGAATTATATTTGCTCAACTGTTTCCATTCTATACCACACACTGATCAAAGATACACCAAGAGCAAACATTAAAGCAGATATTAGCTTACTGATAATATGTTTAGCATAATGAATGACTACTATGAAAATATTACTCCAGTCATAAATACCTTACTATGAAGAAAACCACTTTACCATCTATCACTCAAAGATTTTTGAAGCATAGAAAGCTAATTTAAGATTTGTTGTGTTTTATGTCAAATGACCTAAATACACCAAATGTGTGGCAATTCATATCTTTAGAATTCACCCACCTGCTAAAGTAGCAAAAAATAAACCTAATTCAGAGTATAGTGCTATTTACAGGTTGTAAAATTTCTGTATAGAACTGGGGGTCTTAAAATATTTTCAAAGCATACATTACAGTCTTCCATTTCATTTTCAAATCCCACCTTACTGGTTGTACACAAAGACAGTTCAGGAAAAAAGAGCATGCAAGATTTTATTAGACAAAAGTCTAGGATCACTGTAGTATAGTTATCCTATAATCTTCTTCCTTTATAATTTACTATCAAAGTGGTTTAATTCTTACTGCAAAATGTTTCAGAGGAGCAGTCCTACTCTTTGACCACTTACTCAACTTTGAATCATTCAGAGATTGCCACCAGACTTCCAAAAATGTTTCATTGAATGTATCTCTTTTAAGAGTCCAGGATATTAAATTTTTTTTAAAGCAGTTCCACCTCAGTCCTCAAACTTTTTAACCTCTATTTACAATTTTAGCATTACCACCCACCATCTCTCTCTGCATTGGCCTTCAAGGCCATGTGTTTTCTTATCCCTCTGCCTATTTCTGATGTCTTGTTCCTTTCATTGACTTCTATTTACTCATTAGTTAAAACAGGGGTCATACAGGATATTCCTGTTCACCTTCTTTTCTTTCATTATCTCACAATCACATTGGTCCATGGTTATCAACTTTCCCCTTAGTACAAATGACTATGAAATTTACATCACAATCTAGACTTCTCCAGATCTCTAAACCCTCCGTGCATTTTTACCTAGATGTTCCTATGGCAACTTCACTTCAACTTTATACAAACTATTTTGCTTCCCAAATATGAGCTCTGTATTCTGAAAAATCTTGGTCCTAGTCACTGATATCCAATCCCACAGAGTCAACTTTAAATCCCAGTACAACTCACTTCCACATCCAGTTAATCAAGTCATGTCTGCATTGGTGATGACTCACACATCTTCCCTAGTTTCAACAATTTAGTTCAAACTTTAAACTAGACTAACATGCTTAAGGTTTCACCTTTCTATAAGGCTAGTGAAAGATTTTACATCAACAGGGTTTTAAGGACTGAGGCTCCTAAACTGTGTCTTGATAATGCAATGTCTTTGATCTCTAAGTCTTTCTATATAGATTTCTAGTCAGTAGACACAGCATCCCTGAGTGTTGGTTACCTTTGCTCAATTTGTTACAGATTCACAATTTTATCAGTCCTACCTCTCAGTGGTTTTCAAGAAACTATCTCAGACTTATAAGCAGGGCAACATATGCATTAGCTTTGATGAAGACATGTACTTTATATCATTTTTTATCAAAATAGAATAATGTAAACATGCTAATAAGATATGGAAAATGCAAAATAAATATTACCAAGTTTCACTAATTGTAATGTTTGGTTAAATTTCTCCTTACTCTGTTTTATCTCTTTTATAAATAGAACTGGGATCACATACTCTATGTAATTTTTTGTCATAAATATTTAGAGAATAACTGCTTTTCATGCATTTAAAATAGTTCTCATACATTACACCATAATTTTGCAAAGTGCTCTTTCAATTACAATAATAATTTTATAATAAATTGCTTGCCAGTAATTTTATTTATCATATACACCTGAAATGACATTCTTTAACAAAAGAGTATGAACTTTTTCAGAAAAGTTGAACCAATTTATAACAGCAGAATTCTTAACAATTTTTCCATCTCCAATTTCTCTGTACTCAGACAACTAACCTCTTAAAACACAGTTAAGATTAAAGGCATTTAAAATCCTAGTGATTTCCTGCTACTCACAGAGCAAAATTCAAACTTCTCAGTACGGCATCAGAGCCCTCCCCAAACTGGTTGTGACATCCTCTTTATCCTTTTCTGAGCTTCTGTACATCACTCCACATGCTCAGACAAGCACCCCTATTCCTGGCTACAATCGCCTGGAAAATCTTTAATAAGTAATCATTAGGGTTCCGTTCACAATAATTAAATAAGATCCAGAAGCTGGCTTTTTTTTTTAATCTACCAGATGATTCTAATAGACAGGCTTTAAATAATCTCAAACTAGACCATTCTTCACTGAAATGAAATAAATAGAGACATTGGGAGAACACATGCCAAAAATTCAAATTCTTGAACCTCACTTTAAGTGTATTAACTCAGACAACTTAGACAAAGATATTAGGAGTCTCCAATTTAACAAATCTGAAAATTCTATAGATTGAGAACTATAACCAAATCAGATTATTGCCATTTCATTAATAAATTGCCACAGTTCACAATTCTGTATTGTAAGATCTCTGTTCTTTATATTTCCAGCTTACAGAGTATGCTTCAGACTTTCCCTGCTCCACCCTTCTGCACTTTATCCCAACACAAATCATCTTTTTTTTTAATAACCAAGTTAAATGTTGGTTCTTCCAGTGAGGTTTAATTGTTCTAACATTTTTTTTTAGTTTTTATTGTTTATGACTTATTACAGTATTTATTCTCTCTGGCCCTATATAACTTTGAACATAACTTTGGAGATTTCTTTTTTATTTTATAAATTTAAATAATTTAATACGTATATATTTCACATCACTGTGATCCCTGAAGGCCACCCACCACCTCCCATCCCTGGCCACTCCAGCTGATCCCTTCCCCCAGTAGTGTACTTTTGTTTGGTTGTCCATATATTAATGAAACCATTTGATTTCTCTTTTTCCTTCTGACTTGTTTCTGCCAAATAATTTCTTCTAGGTACATCCATGTTACCAAAAAAATTGTCAAATTTGTCATTTTTAATTGATGTGCAATATTCCATTGTGTGTGTGTATATATATATATATATTTCTTTTTCATCCAGTCATGTGTCTTGGGGCATTTGGATTGTTTCCATGTCATTGCAATTATAAACAGTGCTGCAATAAACATTTGAGCACAGGTGTCCCTTTGTACCCACTTTGAAGTCTTCTTTGGGTAGATTCCCAGAAGAGCAAATGCTGGGCCAAAAGGATAGTTCCATTCTCTTTAGTTTGAGGGTTCACCACACTGCTTTCCATAATGGCTGGACCAGTTTACATTCCCACCAGCAGTGTAAAAGTGTTCCTTTGTTTCCACATCCATGCCAGCACTTGTTGTCTATTTTTTGGATGTGGGAGAATTTGGAGAGTTCAAGCTCCACTAGTAAAATAAATTTTTCATGTGCAGATTCAATTTCTGATATACATGAATATCTTCATAGTGATCTGGCATATTTTTCTATACATAGCAGACATGTTATATGTTTGAATTGAATAACAAATTATCCCCAGCCTGTATTCTCCACAATAAATAATTGAATACATAACTCTCAAACACTGTTTCATAATCCTTTCTTGTCAAATATTTTGTATCCATGCTAACAAGTTTTCATTAGGCATCTTCAAGTACCCTAAGATTTGGTAGCTCTTATTTGCCCTACTGAATTGTTTATCTATCTATCTATCTATCTATCTATCTATCTATCTATCTATCTATCTATCATCTATCTATCTATATATGAAAGGTTCTACCAAGATTGCTATTTATAAGGACCATTAATTTCCTTACATTGACCATTTAGGTATACCAAAACAAAGAAAAGTTTAATAAAAGTGATTAAGAGTTTTCTCATTCCTTAAGTATGTAGGCACAATTAAAAGGTAAAGCTGGGTCTATTCCAGTAGAAATCAAATTCAATGAATGTGTATCCTTGCATTCTGAAGGAATGAATTCAATAAACATTCACAAAAACTGCTCCCCAACTCTGTTCCTCTGAAGAGCATGTTCAAATAAGTGACCTATAAGATTGCCGAGAAATTCTAACCATATTTTCTATCTGAGCATTCCTAAAGTGCTGAACGTTATGAGCTCAGTATCCTGGAAAAGAGTCAGACTTTTCTCAGAGTGTTCAGTTTTGAATTCCTTACCTTGCTACAGGAACTAAAGGACAATCTGGGCCCTGTAAGTCAACTACCTTTACTTTAAGTTGCAGATTGTTTTGTGTGGAGAGCAGTAGGGTGCTAGGGGTTGAAGAGAAATATTTGGCCTTCCTTTATCATGGAAGCAAGCACTATTCCCTCTTTGATCCTGGCAGTCTTCATTCTTCTTTAAAACTTGCAACCATATAAATTCTCCATATGCACAAGTTATTAAGTTTTGACTATATTTTACCAACATGTTTCGTAATAACTTCTTCAGTTGGCCAGCTCTAAAAGAATCCAGAGAGTTAGGATGGGGCAATTGTCCCATGCCCAACACATCATTCACATGTTTTATGTTTTGTTTATGCTTATGTTTATGTTTATGCTTTACCTTGCCCCACAGTGATCCATGAACATCTTATCACCCACTATTGGTCTTTGAACTCCTAAACTTAGGAACCAGGGTGTTACATGCTTGTGTTTCTCACAATGTCAAAGATTTTACCTGATGTATCAAAAGTGTAGAAATAGATGAATGAGTAAAAAGAAGAAAGACTATTTGTTGAATCACAGGTGTTATGTAGGATTTTTTTCCTTTCAATGTTATTTATGCAAACTACAAGCTATACATTTCCAGAGAAATTTATATCAAAAAGGAACATGGAATGATGCTATAGTCATGTATAGGGAAGAAAGATATTACTTCATCTATTTACGTGATATAGACAATCCAGGAAAGTTTAGTGAAGTTTACTTGAATTGTGTGCAAGGTATTTAAGTAATTCGTACGTAAGCTAACTTTTATATAAATTGTGGACAAAATGTTTATCTCATATAGTTAAATTGGCACATGAAAAGTATCTATGTATGGCATAATGTAAATATCTAATAAATGATATTTAATCTTTTAAATCCTTTCTCTATCTTATACAGGCAAGAGACATTTAGGAGACTGGTTTTTCACAAACATTTGACTCCAGAGAATAAATCCATAAGGTGCACTAGCTGACATGAGTCAAAAATAAATGTTATGTATGAGGTAAGTTGAGCAACAAGGCAGAAAGGTAGAAGCATTGAAAGAGAAGGACTGTGGAATCTTTTGTTTCAATCCAGTTTTGGCCACTAGTCAATTGTTCAAACTTAGATATTTATTCTAAATAGATGACACTGGGAGGGAAAACACTGAGGTCTCTTTATCCCACTGGATAGAAAGAATTCTTCTGCTTGATTCTCTGTCCCTTAAGGGATAAAACACAAGGACCGTGGCATCTAGAAACTCAAATGCTGATTTGTTATCGAAAAGAGAGGATACAACTGTAGCCACGTATATCAGTCAAACAAAAACTATCCAAATTGTATTGTTTCTATTACTACCTGCTCAAAATTTTACTCTTGACACTTAAAAGTATGGCTGGTGGAGGGTAAGAAAGCAAAGTAAATGCTTTTAACCATTTCAGCAATGTGACAATGAAACTAAATTTAGAGAGTGCAACCATACAAATGAAACTATATTAAAAAGGGAGAAATAACATTGAGTAAATGCAGGATAGAAATCCATTGTTTCTAAATGTGTAAGATTAAACAAAAATTGTCAGCATCAGATAATTTTAACTTACAGAAATTACATTTTTTTTTTTTTGGTTCTAGACTAACACCAATTAAAAGATTATCACACTTATGAAGAAGGGATGATTTAGTGAGATTTTATAATTTATATGGAGAATTATAGAAATTAATTTTTCTATTAGTGGGAGAAACAAAATATATGACAAAAGGGAAATAAAGTATACTTGGGAGGAAATCGCATTTGACCCTTTTCAGAAGGCAAAAAAAAAAAAAAAGGTGGGGAGGGGGGAGAAACACTGTGTTGTACTAAGAATGGTGTAATGAAGAATTAAGCAGTGCCATTTTATCTATGTATAAAAGGGATAATTTGAGTTTGTGCACTCAAAAGGGATTTCTAAATGGCAAAGTCTTTCATTCTCCCACTGGCTATGACTAGTATCAGTACTGACTAACAAGTCCTCCCATTAGTTGCAAGTTCCCATTTTCTCTTTAGTAATACCTATTACTGGGGATTGGGAATAGTGCCAAAACCCAATCTGGTTAGGTTCAGGAACTCCTGCTCATAACATTCTTTTGACAGGAAGTTCTCAGAGAAGATTTTGTAAAGCTTCTGAAGCAGTAAGTCAAAAGTTCTTATAAATTGATTATCTTAGTTAAATAAGTGAGGTAAGAAAATCTAGAAAAACATTGAGTGTTTAAAACTCTTGTAACTATAGTACAAAGGAAGAAATGGAAAATCAAGTTTCTTTGCTACATTTTAATGTGAATATAAACACTTAGTAGCAGAATTGAATTGGAGGAATTAGGAAACATGGAAAGATAAGACTAAGGAACATTGGCCTGGGATATAAGAATTAAGAAAGTGAAATAAGACATAAACGATTATTTATATAAAGTGTAAAGTTATATTTGATTTAAAAAGCTTGTGGTACATACATGCAAGAGGGATCGATCATTATAAATAAAATTACAACTTAAGAATCTTCTAAAGAGAAGAAAATACTAGGATCAAAATTTAATTGTTTTCTGTCAATCCCAAAAACTAGTTGATTCTGTCTTAAACCGTAGGTTAAGGAATTCACCAATTAGACTGAACTTAGGGAAAGACTCCATGACTAATCAGCGATGTGAATCAAAATATTTGAAGGTGCAGGTACGCTGGTGCGTGTCTTTAAAGTGCAGCCTAGAGTGTGGCTAAGACTAGGAATTGAGACCCACCAGGAGCAACATAGTGAGACTTAGTCCTCCAAAAAAGCTGGGTGTGGTGGCACATGCCTGTAATCCCAGCTACCTGGGAAGCTGGGGACTGCTTGAGTCCATGATACCTCAGGCAATGTGAGCCTGTGGTTCTCTGAGCAAAATAGCAAGACCTAGTCTAAAATATATATATAATTGGAGACAGGTGTGACATTGTCTACCGCCCGGTAAGAAGCAGCATTGGCCAGAGAAGGGTGTGAGAAGGATTTGGGCTGGGCCACAATAGAAATTTGTAGAGATAGTTAGGCAATTTCATAGAAGAGAAAAGAAAGAAAGCCTAAAAGGTTGTTGTAGTCAACACAGTATTTCAAAAGCAAAAAAAGAATGAGAAAGAAAATAATCCAAACACTGACAAGTGACAAGGTTTCTGTGCACCTTCGGAAAGACTATCATTCTAGGGGATGATGAAATGAAGCACTGAGGAAAAACAATTAATTTTATGTACCACACAATACAGAAATTATGAAGTCACCTCTCAGTCTCTAATTTCTGGGACATTTTGTCATTGTATATTGTTAAAGCATATGATTAGTTATTGGGGTAAAGGGGGGAAACTTTTGAAAATCAAATAAGGTATTTTCTGCTCTTGTTTTAAAATTATGATTTAATGGTCACATAAAGGCAATTTAAAATAAGTAATTTTTATTCAAAAAATCAACTTGAACTCAGATTAGAATTAAAAAACTAACCCTGCATAAGAACATTCTTCTAATAGAGTCACCATTACATAGAATGAGATTTGAGTTCTTGTCTTTAATTAGTGCAGAAGTATCTCCTTATGGTAGGCAGAAGAGTAATAACACTGTTAAAAGCAATCTTTGAATTTTGAGTAAGGGACTTAATTACCCCATGCTTTAGTTCCTTTTATCTTGTGGACAAAAAAGAAAGTACCCAGAAAATGTACACTTCCACATTTGACTTACAAAGTCACCCCGATAAAAAATGTCATTCAGAAAAGAAGTCCTCATTCCCTCTATGGAGGTACTGAAGTGTCTGTGAAGTTGCTAATGTACTCTGGCCCTTTAAGACTACAGACATTCTGATTCACTGAGGCATTGTGGAAATAAGATTGGATGTTGGGTTGCTGGGAGCACCCAAGACACTGACAGTTGGAAACGTGATGGAGGAAATGGGATTTCAATCAAGGTAGAAGAAAGAAGTACTTGAAGAAAGAAAGAACTGTTTTTGTTTTATCTGGAAAGGAGAAAAGGTTTGTAAGCAGGACAAGTTAAGAAAAGTTAGTTAAGTAAGTTAGAAAAGTAAGTTAAGAAACTTACTTAGAAAAGTAAGTTAAGAAAAAACAAGTTTTTATTTGATTCCTATAAGAACAAAAAATGAAAAAAGAAAAAGAGCCTTTTTCTGTTTAAAAAAAAAAAAGAGTAAACTTACCCAGAATAAGTTGTCTCTACACTCTCCAGTCTATTGAATTATTTTCTTCTAGGAGATGCTGGTTAATTCATTTTGTACTTAAAAAAATCATTTTGTAAATCAAATCTTGTTTTAACATTCTCTGTCATTTCAAAGATACGCTTATGATAACCTGTAAAGAGATTTTGCTATTTAGTAGCAATGTGACAAACTGAGTAAATAAGTAATCTTTTTTTCCCCCAGTGAGAAGAAATGAAAATGAGTTCACCACTGAAGTGGTAGCCTGAAAATATAAATATTGTGATAAACTAAAAACTGAAATAATCTAAAAGATAATAGAATTTATTATGTCCACCTTATTCCAGGGCAATAAGAACAGCAAAAAACCTGCACAAGTGGAAAGCCCTCTACAGCCACAAGTTCCACGAGGCAATTACTTGCATCTTCTTGAAGAGAAGCAAAGATTACATTTGAAGAAATTCCTTCTTCATAGGATGTTTTTAGTAGCTGAGTTAGCAGCCAACACAGAAAGAAAAGATATTGCTGATTACTATGAACAACTATTTCAGGTCACTTCAAAACGTCGCCTAGGAGAAGTGGTGACAGGGTTATTGCTCTTATATCCTAACTCTATTCTGCATGTCCTTGAGTCCTCCAGTGGTGCCCTTACCCGAATTCTTTTAGATTATCTTAAACAGAAAGAAGAAGAAAGTTTTTTCATCCAAAGAATGAAAGTTATTGTTGTGTCCCATAACATCCCAACAAGGTTCTTCATGCAATGGCATATTTCAGTAATAAAAGTGCCAGTCATGTATCTTGATGATGTGACACAGTCACAGTCCCTAGAGGAAGTGATCACAGACTTTCTCACCCTAACTCATAAATTGGCACTTCATCTTTTTAAGACTGTTAAAGTGGGCACTAAAGGTCCAGGAGATAACTTGCACCAGCTTGTCCCTGAATTACTCCCCCCAGAGCAAATAATAAAGTACTTGTACAAATATGAAGGATTTATGGATCCAGAAACTTTCATCAATATGTATAGTAAGCCCATACATATCAGCTTCGATTCTGAGGTAGTGTGGCCTGCTCCTTCCCGTTTCTAGAATTGACAGAGAAGATGAGGTCAGTCTCCCAAGGAATTTATATTACTTAAATAAAGAAAACTATCTCTATTCTTAAACTTTTTATTAACAGGACAAAATATTACAATATACACAAAGGTAATTTACTAAACTTAGCACTGAAAATTGATCTGTTTGCTCTGATGTTATGTTCAGCACATTAATTTAAAAGGGATTTTTGCAGGATAAATTCTCAAATCTTGACATTTTGATGAAACCACCTTTTAAACAAAAATGAACAAAGGACAAACACAATTTAAATTGTCATTCATTTTCTCAACAACATGCTCCTTGTTGGTGTCACTACAAGGGACATCACTGTATTTAGGAATACATAAATACATAATAAATTTGAGGGAGGAAATTGCTTCCAACTTAACATTAGGGGAAAGTACTTACAAAATTAACTTGATATATGATAATATGCACAATATTGATATATTGTAATGTAGTAATATATAAAAAAGACTTAAGAATAAAAGAAAATAATCTTTGTGTGACTTCTGAATTCAGAAAACCAAAGCTAAAATTGGAAATAATTCCAAAGCTCACCTATTCTGGACTAACTAATAAAGAACACCGAAGTCACTGCATAGCTAAAGAAAACAATATCTTTTAGAAATGACAAAAAAATACACCATCAGAAGACACTATTTTTTTGATGCAAAACAAGTTATTGAACACTCTTCACATGACAGATGTTTACCAAGTGTTGTAGAGAAGGCAAGGTATCCAGAATAAATGACTTCTGCTACTTGTAAAATTTATTTCTATATGATTCCACATAAATAAATAAATCAGTTACTTTTGCAATTTGCTTCCCATAAAGCAATTAATAAATGTGCTATTTATATACGGTCAATTTCAGGATGATCTTTTCCTGTTCCTGAGATCAGTGTTTACTTGTATTATTCAAAACTGTCTGAATGATATTTACCCCAAATTACTTCAATCTTAGGAAACAGCTCTGAATTTAATGCCAGAAAATCATATCATTTGAATTTTATTTTAATAAACAGTAGTTTATTTAGCTTCCAAGTTCTGGGAGAATAAATCTCAATATATGCAACTAAATTTTTTTCAAGTTCAGATAATTTTATTTTAATAGTTTGGTATCAGAATAAAATTTCTGAAAAGTTCATTCTTATTTTTGAATTGTATAATATAATATAAATACAGAGCAGTATGTGTCACTTTTAGTAAAACTTGAAATGTTACTCAATTTAGAAACAAAGTGAAAAGTAATTTTAATACCCTTAAGAAAAAATTGCATATTTTAAATTTACTAACTATTAAACACTATATATTAGTTATCTGTTATGTACTACTGAATTGTGAAAAGACACAGCCACCAGCAGTACATTGTAATGACAAAGTGAGTAGAAGTGAGAATAAATGGTTTTGTTTTTTTTTTTTGAGACTAGGTCTCGCTATTTTTGCCCATGGAACCACAGGTTCTCGTTGCCCGGGGTACCACAGACTCAAGCAATCCCCAGCCTCAGCTTCCCAGGTAGCTGGGATTACAGGCGTGCGCCACCACACCCAGCTATTTTTTGGAACTAGGTCTCGCTACGGGCCCCAGGCGGCACTCGAACCGAGATCCCTAGCTCCGGGCGCTTCATAGGCTGAAGCTTACAAGCACGAGCCACCATGCCTGGCCTGAGAATAAATGCTTTTTAAGTAGAACAAGAATAAAACACTTATCAAAGTAACTCTAGTATAATAGCCTTCGAATGAATACAAGAAGAGGTGCAGGGTGGATCGCAAAGAAGAGACAGTAGTAAAACGGAGAAAGTGAATAAATATTAATTAGGTCAGATAGATATTATTTTAAAATATTGGTGGTTTCACTTATAGGTGGAATACAGGAAAACCAAATAAAGTGTCAGGGAAAAGACATAACTTGCAAGTTGCCCATAGATCTGAAGCATACAACAGGGGGACATAGAGGGGTTTGAAGAGGGGATGGAAGAGCATATGGGTGCCATATTGGTGGGAAAACCACAAGTACTACACCTGAGGGAAGAAGCCAAATATTGCAATAATTCATTGTAAAATGGATGATGTGCGTAAGAAAATAAATACATTTTTAAATTAAAAAATATATTTTTGTTTAGTAATAGTTCATTCTAATGCCAGTTAGTGATTATAAGTCAGTTAGTGATTATATAGCACATTATATTTCTAAAAACACCCACTGCAATATATCCTATAACACATACCCTTCTTACAATGTGACCTGGAAATTCTTCCCATCTGTGGTGGATTCTAAATTTCCTTCCCTTGAATTCTGGCAGAGCTTTTTGACTGCTTCAACCAATAGTGTACAATGCAAGTGGATTCATGCCACTTTCAAATATAA
The DNA here is from genome assembly GCA_004024945.1 of Uropsilus gracilis. Classification (NCBI taxonomy): domain Eukaryota; kingdom Metazoa; phylum Chordata; class Mammalia; order Eulipotyphla; family Talpidae; genus Uropsilus; species Uropsilus gracilis. Next base: position 97,292 of record PVHY01003414.1, read on the forward strand.
GACATAGTAGTGTCAATCACTGTGTCTCACTCACTGAATGCCAGCTCTTGGAATCCAAGCAATATGTTGTGAGCAATCTAAGCAGTTTTCAGATACCATCTTCAGTCAAGACCCTGGGCAACACCCAGTATCACCACTAGATGAGGCAGGGAGGGAGGGAGGCAGAAAAGGAGAAAGGGAGGGACAGACAGATGGACTTTGGACTGACTAACTGGATTCCAAGCTCCTGGTTCTACACAACCTTGAATTTCATGCCATCCTAACTACCACTTTGTTGAATAGTGAAGTAGAAATGAACTCTTACCACCAAACCATGTAGAAACTACACACATATGAATAACCTAAGATTATTACTGGGTTTTTGAAGGCTGTATGGATGGGTGGATGGGTGATGGATGGATGGGTACAGTTTGGCACATTATTTACATATGCATTAATTTACACATTTAAAATTGACCAATCTAGTAAATATTTACTAGAAGATCCAACACTCTACAACACTCTACTGTCACTGAGCACACAGAGCATGTATTCCCCATAATGTGCATCACAGATCTTTCATCACAACACTTTCCTATGTGAGAAATATTGATAGGAAATGATTAAAGCAAAGAAAAAATTACAAGTCAGAGTTATTTTTAGGGAAGACGAAATGCCTAAATAATATCTTTCTCTACTTACTACACTATTACTAGACATTTAAATATCAAGTATCCACAATGAAAATAATTGGAAAATAAGCAAAGTGACTATAAATAAATTGAGTTACTTATATACTTACTTATTTTAGGGGAACACAATAGAATACACTTATTTTAATGAAAGTTATCCTTCCTAGTAGGCACCTTAGCAGAGGTTATTTGTCTGCTAATGACAGCAAATTGATGGAAACAATTATTGAATCTTTTAATGGAAAATAAACTAGCAGGCTTACAATCAAAAGAGTTTAAATATTTTAACTATATCTAAGCTTTTCATCCCCAAATTATAGATATTATCTTGCAATGGATACTTTAATAATAGGCTGACACATTAATCTCATGTGTACTTTAGCGCAACCAAGAACTTTCAGGAAGGTTATAGGTTCCTTGAAGAACAGCTAAAATAGCATTAAGGACAGCTAAAATAGCATTATTTGGAAGGAAAATTCTACCACAGTGAATTAAAAAACATTTGCTATCTTCATTTAAATTAAAGATGCATGTAGATTCTTCAAGAATTATTACTTAATAAAAAATTATATTCTATGATTTTATCATAAATTTAGCAGTACAAAGTCACATTTCAGTTCTGTTAAACTACCTCTAGAATTCCCCCATTGTCCATAAGGGTTAATTAGACAGTGTATTACTAACTTTATAGAACAAAATGATTTTGAATCATTTCATATTGTAGTAAACAGCCTAATGTAGAAATACAGTTCTCCCCCTTGTGGCCAATTATGTAAATTTCCAGCTTACCTACAGATAAGATTTATACAATATATACAGCGCACAGATTTTAAGAAAATATAAAAAGAATTCCTAAAAAATGTTGAAAAACCTTTCAAGTATATGTTCTACTCGGTTTTTTTTTGCAGAAAAAGATTCTGAGGCCCAAAGGCATTAACTTTTACTAACAGTAGAAACAAGAGTTGATAACAGCAGTCCCCTATTTCCACTTAACCAGCTAAAATAATTATGGTCATGTTTATGGGTATGATTTTAACACTATGCATTCCCTTACCTAATACAACAGACCCCTCCTATGTTCCAGTTATCATGTAGTATGTTCTTGGCAAGTCCACTGGATTTCCACAGACATCTCCACATCCTCAAGATAGAATGCCATTCCCTGTCTGACCATTCCTTCAAACTGCTCTCCACTTATAGTCCCTGTTGCTATGAAATAAGCCACTGTAAACATGGTTACCAAGACAGAATTCTAATTTCTCTATTTTTTTAACATGGACAACCAATCTATTCGTTTTTTTTAATCTATTTTTCACAGAATATTAGTGTCTGCCCTTGTTTGTGCCCTCCTTATCAATCGGAGCTTTCTCATATCAATCTCCTCTTCCTCATCTGTCTTTCTAATCTAGTAAGACTTTATAGTAAAAGGTAGTATAGCAAAGGTTTAAGGGAGTTCTAGAGAGGTACAGAGACCACTTCTAGACTTTTGTAGAGCCGTTTCTTTACCTTTCAGCACCTCACTTTCAGCTTATACAAAATGAACGTGTGTCTACATTATAAAATTGGGTATAAGTGCTGAATGAAATAATGTTGTAGAGATCTCACCAGATGAAAAGCACTCGTTAAGTGTTATCACTGATCAAAATTTCCCTATGATCAAACTCAAAATTCTAACATGATCTGTTAACATTATCTATTAAAATGCGATCAACAATCTAACATGATCTGATGAAGTCTCGAATCTCTGATACCTTGTTTCAATATTCCCTTTTCTCACTTATCATCTAACATGTAATATCTAACACAATCCCACTATTTTACAGACATTTTGCCTTTGATTTTCTTTGTCATTTTTTTTTGCAAAATTCTGCTTATCAATCAAATTTTATTTCCTCTGTGAAATCTGGCAAACTCAAGAAACCTTTTCTGTTCCCATTGTACATCAAAACCTAACCAACTGCATTGTAGCATTTCTCCTGTCACATTGCTGCTGTTTATTTGCATATTTATTTCCATGTCAGCACCTGCAAGCAAATACCATATGTTTTGTTTTGGTTTTGGGTGTTTTTAGTCCTTCATATTATAAAGGAAATATTTAAAATACCAGTAACCATTTCTCCCTAAAGTAAATTATACTTTCATCAAAATGGCTGTGAAATTTCAATATATTAGAATATTCCTATATGATTGATCAGCTTTTCGCCATTGTCCAAGAAACTCTTTAAAATAGCAAAAAGTAATGGTTCTAGTTTATCAAATATTCAGTTTTACCCACATAATTATTTCATTCACTATAATTTAAAAGATACCAAGATACCAAGATACCAAGAATAAATTCTGGAAGTGATTCAGTTGAGTTTTTGTATTTATATATTACTACTCACTGAGCCAAGTATAAGAGCTCATTCCCAATTCATTGGATTAAAAATACCATTTCCCATGGAAGCATCTGAACAAGTCACTAGTAAAGCATGTACTTCCACTCACCCCGTATTTGAAGATGCTTTCTTTATGTTCTTTAAATCCCTGTTTCATGAGCATGTATTTAATACACCTGATGTTTACTTTTATCTGTATTTACTTAGTTTAATGCTAGAGTATAAATGTGTTTCTATTTTAATTACATAGCTCACATTTCTGATGTTTTTAAATTGCTAAGCATTTTTTAAAACACAACTTAAAACAGTACATTAAATTTAAAATGTTGATTAATGGAGGAAGAAATAATAGTCTCAATATTATACATATTTACATTTTATCAAAATGAACTCTAGTAATCTTGCAAATCTCTCATGCAAGTGTCACCTTCTTCCATTCTCTATACCCAGTTTATACTATAATTTTTGAAAGAAAATACAATAAACTATTATACAACCAACTTTTTTGTAGGTAAATTCTACCCACATTATAATATTTTAATTGATTCTTCACTCTCTATTCTATACAGTAACAGTTCTTGACCATATAGTTTTCCCCTCAGAATCAGAAAAGAATGAAAAGAACATGGAAGTGAAATGAATGACAATTGTTACCAATCATTATGTTCCTTGAATAACTAAGTTGCTCCTTTTCAGACCTTTGCTCTTCTACATCCTAGAATCTCCAAGAATCATAACAAATTCCAAGAAACCTTTGTGCTGTTACTCAAAATGTGTCTAAAAGGGAAGACTACTGCATTAAAATAAGGGAGGCAGAAGATAAGTGTAAGGTGTTTTTATTAAAATTTTGAACCTTAATGTTGAAATGCATAACTATCTCATCCTATCAGAGAATACCCATGGGCAATCTCAATATTTCCTGTTAAAAATTATCAAATCATTCATTTTAGTGCAGAGATGAAGAGAAACTGAAAAGCAAAAAAATGTATAAGATCATGATATCTAAATAGCAAGTTTAGTAGCACTGCGTAGTGAGAAGAAACAAGAATGGGACATTTCTCCTTAAGATTGGTGAGCAGCAAATTATAGTTTAAGTAAAGCATAATTTTGATTTGGCTGCTGAGTAGAGAATGAACAGGCAGGTGAGATGTTGGTGCAGAAAAGCTACTTAGTATGCTATTATACCTCTTCTTGTACAAGAGGATCATAGTTTCAATTCCATGAATGACTGAAGAAATAGATTAAAAGATACAATCTGAGATAATCAGCAGGTAAACAAACATAGTTTACAAAAAAGATAGTCTCAATATATATTAAGTTTCCAGTTTTCCCAACAAGATGTCATCATATATGAGGAAATAAATATAAAGAGTATGAAGTTTATAAGAATGTACTTCCAAATACTGATATGACTACATGAAGTTGAAATCTAATATTTTACTTGTTATTTTTCAATATAAATATCTTTGAAGTATAGAGCACATACATTACATTAAATCTTAATACTTTTTGAAGTGGCTTATTACTAATATATATTTTTGCTATAATAACTTTTAATAACAAAAAGTAAATAAACATTTGAGAATTTGAAATAAAATAATGGAAAAGTTGTTCCAAAGAATATCATGATTATTGCCACCACAACTTAATTTTATATCTACATTAAATAGACTCCGAAATAAAAAAAAAAATCAGTGCATAATGAACTTTATTTCTTCCTTTAGTCAAACAAAAGTCATTCAAAATATTAATTAAATAATTAACTGATTGCTTCCTTTGGGGTGCAGAAAAAGGTTTCCCACTGAACAAATCCTCACAAATATGAGGAACTATAAAATTATTGATAGCATATTCTGCATGCCTAAGCAAGCACAGGTATCAGGAAGCCCTGTAAACTAAATCAGTTTAGATAACAAAGGCATCCCATAGAGGTTCTAGTGATCACCATATATTCTAGAAAACAGATGACTAGAGAAAGCTAGGACCCAGCAAAACTGATGTAAACAAAAGGCTGTTGTAACTGCTGAACTATGTTACATGAACTGTGTAAAAACTGAGTGAAAAATAAATTTGAGGCCAACAGATCATGGTCTCTCTTAATTGACTATGAAATAACAAGACATACATGGAATTTCATTCTCTCTGTATTCCCATTCAGCAAGTATAAACTGAATAACTGTATTGGCCATTTTGCCAATCACCATGGATCATGTAATCATGAACAAATAAGGATAATTTATTCCTTAGAATATATAAATTTATGTATCTACTTCAGACATAAAAGAAAGCTACAACATATAATATCATTGTATATATATGATATATATGTTTTCTTAACTTCACCTAATTTGAATAATGGAAGGATGTCTTTGATGAAGAGAGATAAAAGTGTTTCTAAAAGTTAAATAGAAGTGAGCCAAATAAAAGACAAGGAGTAGAATTTGAATGTTCCTGGCAAAAGAAACATACATGCTCTCTTTCTCTCTCTAGCAGAAGGATTAATGACAAGAAGATTCATATTGCACTGGAAGAACTGAAAGAATTGTAAAAGTCAAGATATGAAATATGAAGGAATGTCGTAAGAGAAGGTAGGCACAGTGCAGACCTTTAAAGCTACAGAGGTACCACAACTGCATCTGAAGTGAAATGGAACACACTCATATTTTAATTAGAGAAATGATATGATTAGATATGCATTATAGTAGGACCATTTGGTTCAGGTGAAGAAACTGGAAGAGAACCAAGTGACTATAGTGGAAGTTGGATGTAGGAGGCTATTATTGTAATCTGGGAAATGGATGATAGGAATAAACAGAAAGATGACAACAAGAATAGAAAGAGCTGACAACAATTAAGAGACGTATCAGATATGTTGGGGTTTGATTGAAAGTAGGATGTGAAAAAGGAGATGAGCTGAGGACGAATCACATGGCATTATGGTAATGTTCTCTGAGACAAAATAATAGTACAGGATCTTTAGGTTGGGGCTTTGTAGGGAGATGAAGGTTTCCATTTTAAACATACTGAATTGAGGTGCCCAAGAATCATCAATGCTAAACTACCAGTAAAGAGGCAACTATACTTGCTTGAATCTCAGGAGCTGGATCTCTAAAGAGCTAGAAATTGAGAAATAACCAAAAATGACTGAGGATTCAGGAATAGGGAAATCACCTAGCACAAGTATACAAAGTGAGGATACTGTCCTTAAGCAATGCCAAAGGCAGAAGACCAGAGACCTACAAATACATCTAAGAAGATGTTTTTGAATTTAAATTGGCAGAAGCAAAAAAAGAAAGAAAAAAGAAAAGCAGATGGTGGTTGTGTCACTGAAAACAAAGGAAAAGAACAATTCCTAAAGAAAAATAAGTCAATAGCAACATTGCTGTCTCAAAGTCAAGGAAGAAAAGAATTAGGAAATAAATTTAATGATAGGCAGTTCATTGTTGAATTGGAAAGAGTAATTTAGGTTGCATAAACCTAGACAGAAGCAAACTGCAGTAAATTGAGGAGTAAGAGCTGATGAAGAAATAAAACAATTATAAATGGTATTTCTAAAAACCTGACAAGCAAAATTTTTCAGTGATTTTGAAGTAAATTTGACAAGGTGAAGTTTACATTTAATGCTCTAAAATTTTTACTAAAATAAGGACCACCAAGTTATTCATTCTGGTTTTGAAGATGGAGTCTAACTTTTCTAGTGAGATTAAATGGTTCAAAGGGTAAGAGCTCTACTTAGCAATTTCAAATAGTGAAGATATGATCTCAAGCCTTAAAAACCCTCAAATAACTCTTTGTCCAGTTCTGGAAAAGAATGACTGATCAATAAACATTTTCTTATATAAATAATTGCTCTAATCTGTAATAAGACTGCTAGCTGTGCAGAATGGGAATTTAAAATATATGTGAGCTCTGATGTCACAGCTGAAGCAGTGAGTCATTCCACTGGTATTCCTTTACTTATTTTTACAGAAAAGAACAGTGCCCTGAAGATGTCAAAGACCAGACATTTATATCCAAAATGTATTCAAGATATATGCAAAATGAATTAAAAGGTAAACATTTCTGCTCAAGCCTGGAAAACAAAGAAGGAACTTTTTAATGGTTTTCCTTTCCTTTTTTATAGTAACCTTACATTACCTTAAGGAAGTTGGTTGCATAATATTTCCTCAGTGTGAATTTTTCTTTCCTAGTAGAGAAAATGCTGTCATTTTGTTGGCACAGGGATGATTTTTTTCTTTTCTTTTTTTTATAAAAAACTTGTCAGTTATCTCTCATTTCATTCTTTCCTCCTACAACTCCTCCACAAATCAAATGAATATAAAACAATAAATCTCAAATATGTTTTTTGGTCTCCATTTGAATAGGACATCAATGTTCTTAGACCGAAGGAAAAAATACTCAGAAATCTTTATTTTCAGTTGTATTAACTCCTGCTATATCTGGGTCTATACATTACTTTTTTGAAGGTTGGGATATCATGTAGATTTATTATTTTTTAGTTTTTAATGTTTCATTTTGTTTTCTTTTATGCTTGTATTCTCTAATGTGGCTTTACAAAACTGCATATGATTTAGAGATAAAATATCACACCCTTCAGGACATCCATAGTCCTTCACATTTAGACATTTATTTTCCAGACCACCTACACTTGTATCCCCTTGCCCACTTAACCTTATCCCACTCCCCCTTAACCTGAGTTCTCAAGGTGTTTACTGATAATCACTGGTTTTTGAAAGTGTTTTACATTACCAATTGTTTGCTATGTGAATGTCCAGTATACATTTCTTAATCATTTTGACTTATTTTTTCTCAATAAAATCATCTAAAATTACCTCCATTTTGCTGAAAATGGCATCATTTCATCTTTTCTTAGGCCTACATGATATTCCATGGTTGCATATACATTCTTCTTGACCCAGTGGTTTACTTATGGAAATCTAAGCTGCTTTTATGTTTTAGTTATTGTAAAGAATGTTCCTATAAAAATTGTGGGCCACTGGTATAGTCAGGGTCAAAATTTTGCCATGTGTTTTATCTATTGTATGAATCAGTCATGTTGCATTTTAAAATTCTGTTTAGCCTTAGCTGGCCCTTATCCAGATTGCTGTGCTATGCCCAGTCAGGACATAGTAGGAAACTATAAATTAAGATCAAGTCTCAATTTTCCAAACTAGTGATTTTAAAAAGCAAAAATGCATAATCCAAAATGATGGCAAATTCATGAACCATTTATTTCTATACTGTATCCATTAACTTGACTATAAGCACATCTTATATTGCATTTATAACAAAATAATCAAACATTTCAACTCAGTGACTCAAGAGGATTTGTGAGGTTTTCCAACTTTTCTTTCTGTTTCCTACTACATTCTATTGCTTTTATCATCTATCATGTTGTTTGCATGTCTCTTTAAAATAAGCTAATATAGCTTGACTTTTGATGATGGAGATAAGCAACTTTTATTTACACTTTTATCATGTTCTTAATATTGCCTGCATTCTCTATGTTTCTTTGGCTGAAAATTTCATTAACAAAATATAAAGAAAATATAATGAATATCTATCACCTTTAACAATAATTAGCATCTCTATTTAAAACTCATTTTCTGTGAAGAAATGTGACTAGCATCTCTCTACTGTAGATCTAAAGACACTCATGGATATTAGACTTGAAAGCATTTTATATATTTTTCTATTGATTGAGTCATTCAGTAAGGAAAATGACACTTAAAGCAAAATATTGGTTAACAAGAACTAGACATAATCCATTTCCCACATATCCACTTTGATGAAATCAGGATTACACTCTTACTATTTAATTCTTAGTACAGAATATTTCAAAAGAGGAATATATTTATTACCAGGTGTTATATTCTACCATCTCAAAAAAAGCACATACAAATGGGAAAACTTGAAGTTTTTAGTTTATCTTATTATTAAATAATAATTTTTGGACTGGGTTTTTCTGGAGAAGCAGTTGATTGATGGATTTAGGTGACAAAGACAGTTGTAGGTTTAAACCAGCATACCAGCCATAATGTACTCAGTATTTATTTATGGAATAAACTGCAGCAAATCCTATGTTCCTTCCACTAAAAATAACAGGGGGTAAGTAAATTTTTATATTTTCATCATTGTTCTGTTTTATAAATAACAATATCTTTCATTTGTTTTGTAAACAGAAAGATGTTTTAAGACTTTCTTATAACGTTGAGTTGAAATGAGTGTTTTTTTTTTTCAAGTCTTCTTGTTCAGAAAAACTGTTTAGTGGGATAATTCTTAGGAAAGTCACTCACCCATGTCTGTTGTTAAAGTTATTCATTTAGAGTATTTTTGCCATGTCAGAGGAGTTCAAAGCCCACAGCTTACAGGTACACATGTTATACTAACAGGAGTTCTATTTCTTAATCTCTGGCACTATCTCATTCTTCCTACTAATATTAACCAAAAAATAGTTAGTTTACACATGAAAATAGTAAAATGGTATTTTCTCCTGTGTATTACAGAAAAGACACCAAAATACTTCTTTGATGCAAAAGATTACCTGTTGGTTAACAAGAATAAAATGCTTGCATGAACAGAATTATTCATAGACATTTGAAATAAAATTATAAATTAAAATATTTGATGTAAACATGGATGTATATTTATGTGCATATATGTATGTAGGTGTATATATACAGCTTGTTGAACCCAAATCAAAGAAACCAATTAAGATTTAAAAAATGTTCCCAATGAAGTAGGAGGGATAAAAATTAAACTATCAAAAAGTTGAGCGTGTAGTACAAGAGAGTTTTTGCATAAATAATACAGATCATTTCTCTACCCATGATATTCTCCCCTGATGCATTCTGGCTCCCATCTGAGAAGGTGTCTATGCCTACCTTTCAGTAACTTTTTTCAGAGCTCTGTATGTATGTGTTTCAGAATGTGACCCTACCCTCCTTTCCCCTCTACCCATGCTTTCTCTCTCCCCTGTTCTGTCTCACACACACACACACACACACACACAGGACTAATAGTTATTTATCAGAGATAGAAAAAAACCCATTTGTAAGGTACCTAAGGTGTTAGGTAAAAAGTGAGAAGCACAGATTTTATTTCCTAGCCCTCACTGAGATCTGATGGCATTTTCTATCCCAGTTATTCTCTTTGACTTATGTCATTTATAGTGTTGTATTTACATTTTAAATTTTGCAGCAGATATTTCTTTAGCAGCCTGACAAATATTTGTCAAAGAAACCTACTCATGTACAATGTAAAGAGTTCTAAACATTATGTTAGAAGATTCATAATCAAATCTTACATTTCTTGCATGACCTGGAAAAAAAATTAATCTGTTCATATTTGTCACCTACAAATTGAATGGGTATGTACTAGTAAATGAGATAGATCTCATATGAAAATAATCAGTATCCAATAAATGTTCATTGTGTTAACCAGAGTTTAGACTATGCTTAGCAAGTTTGTGGCTTCCGTAATACAGTTATGGCAATCAAATGTGACAAGGACATGAAAGGGTCTGAATTCTGAACAGCAGACTAAGACATCAAGAACATCAGACCAACCTCTTGGAACACAGTTTTACATCAATGAACATGCATTAGTCTAAAGATAATTCTAGAAAACCTTGCAGAGTAAAACATAAAGTTATCCAGCAAGCTTTTGCTGCTGCATTTAATATACTCTGGAAGAATCTTCACTATCCTTTGATAATCACTTAAATACCTACTCAGGAAACTGAACTGAACCTTGATCAGTTAATTTTTATTAGTATATGGTATATATATAGGGTATATATATATATATATACCCTATATATATACCATATATATATATATACCATATATATATACATATATATATATACCCTACTTACATTCTTTAAGAATGTGAACATTGGAAAATTATTTCACGATTGTATTTAAATGGCTTAATATATTTATGAAGGAGTCTGTTCTTATTATTTCAAAGAACTTGAATTCTAATAAGATGAAAAGGAACCTAAGTTGTTTTTATTGAGTTTTGTTTCCATTTCATGTTTCTAAGTCATTGGTGGCTTAATCATATCTTTCTAAAAGAATAAGCTAGCACTGTTATGCCTTGTCAACTAAAATATATAAACTGATTTTTAATGTGCATAAATCACTGCTATACACATATTTTTGGACTTTTTAATCTTTTAATTCCTGTATGTGTAGGTACCTAAATTTATTCTA
>PVHY01003415.1:0-74447 GCA_004024945.1 Uropsilus gracilis
ACCAAATGGCATGCTTTTATGAAAGATGTGATAAAACTGATGAACATTTAAACCTCTGTTGGTTTTGCATTTTTATTTTACTTAATAATGTTATTGTTGTTTATGATTGCTATTATCATAGTATTAGAGAATTTTAATTTGCTGTGTGAATATCACTTGATTTGAATATTACTGATATAGATGTCAGTTTGAGAAACTGCAATGAGCAGAAGAACCAACAGAGATGCCCACATCTTGCTATCTTAGCTTACATGGAGATGAAGGAACAAGCCCTAAGCCAGGGGTACAGGCAGCCTCTTAGGTCTGTTAAAGACAAGGAACTTCCAGAAAGGAATGCAGCCCTGCAAACCTTCCTTTTTGCATAGAGAGACATTCATTTTTGTGGTAATTTGTTATGACAGCAAAGAAAACTTATACATGTACTGTACAAAATTCAGATGTCCGTGGAAACTGGTTGACATTTATTAATTCACCAGACTGAACTACAATTCCGTATCCTCTGATTTTCTAAAATCATAAATTGAATCGAGGAAGGCAGATTTTTGTTCCCACTACAAAAAAAATCCATTAAGCCTTTTACTTGATTGTGTTTATGCAATTGATTATCCATCTCATTTGGTACTTAATCATTCTTAATTTTAGTATTATTATTATTGAAAGGAATTTTTGTATGTCTAGGTTTGTTTGGCTAAAAACTGAGTCTAAGTCAAAATTTCTCTAATTAAACATGTTAGAATTTTTGTAGGACTAGCAGAGTTGTATCCATGCTTAGGCTGTGAGTTCTTATGTGGTAGGATAATACAGTAAATGCTAATTTATCTAACATTTCATTGACTCAAACATCGTACCAGTACTTGAAAATATACATACTATAATGATGACCAGTTTTAATGATAGCGTTGTAGAATCCAAAAATATCTGAACTCATTGGTGGAAGATTGGATTCTTTGAAATAGATACCTTTAAGTGTTAGGTATCTTTAGAACTTCAAAATCTGCCCATGTGTATAGAATGAATTATCTTATTTTTAGAAATCTTGTTTAAACAGATTCTTTCATTACTTGCTCTCTTGTGTAAGTGAACAGTTTATTTCCTCATAAAGAAGAAACATCAATCTCTGGAGGTAGGGTTCCATAAGCAAGTATTTCCAGATGAAGAATTGTTATGAAAACAAAATTTAATTTCCCAATGAATTAATGAGCAAGTAAATGATGAATGAAAAGACTTTTAATATATGCTTGCCTTTGTGTGATTACACAAGTAAGTAGAAGAAAAATGTTCAAAACAAATTTACCATGATTGCCTTGTAGCTCATTTCCTGGGGCATTCCAGAATGTGTCCATTTGTACAAGAAAATAATATTCAGGTAGAAATATTACATGTTTTCAAGATTTAAGTATATAATTTTCTAGACTCTAGTGTCAGACCATATCAAGAATATTAAGAGTTTGTGAAAGACAAATTATTTTCATTTTATAAATCAGTCTAGACTCACCTTAATGTCCCCCCAATGTAAGTCTCTCTCCCTAGACAATTCTTCCTTAACATGTGTAAGTGTACCAATTTGGTTCCGTGTCTCATTCATTCCTAGAAAATGGTAGTATAGGTTGAGCTGTAAGAGTCTCTGTAGTGTCTATCTTTCCATTTGAATATCTAAAATTGAAACTCATAACTTTAAATTTCCTGCTGTGAGGCAGACTTCCCCAAATAGATCTGTGGTATAATTCTCTGCATTGTTCTAACTCCCCTGTATAAGTGGATCTAAATCACAATATTCCTAACTTTATTACACCTCCTATATGCTTTTCCTTTTTTTTTTCCTTCCTTTCCTTTTCTATTAAGGATGATCCTGCAGTATTCGTTTAGACCCCGTTCTCATCTCCCTAGGGCATCTTCTGCTGCCCTAATCCATCAATGGCTGATAAAATGCTTATAGTTGTACTTGAAATCTGGGAGAGCAAATAGGTTTTCATATAGCAGCCCTGCAGTCCATTTACATAAGCTACGTATACTTGTCTCTGCAAACCTCAGAGAGAATTAGTACTTCTTTCTTTAGTGGAATTGTGGACTCAGCTTAGGTGATGTAACTGAAATATGCCTTCCCTGAATAGAACAGAGAGGAGTTGCAGTAATGCCCAGCTGAAAGGGAAAGTCTAAACTAATACCGATAGGTACATCTCAACAACAAAATAAATTAACATAAACCATTTTACCTTTGAACGTTACAGAAAACTCATCCCAGAACAAAATAAATCCCTACAATGGCAAAGTTAATAGTGAAAGATAAATACAGTCTCTGAAAAGATTCCTGTAGCTGTCTTCGCATCTCTCATTACCTTAATCAGGATGAAGGGTGATCTTTGGGGTCCAGATTTTTCAGTGGAGAGGGCTAGGGATACATTTTGAGTCTCTTTGCGGAACTAGAGCTGTGTTTCGGTTTTAATAATAAATAAATAAATAAAAGTGTAAGGGAATGCACTTGCATATTTTCTTTTCCAAGAAGTGGTCTGTGACTTTTTAAAAGATAAATATTTGAAACTCATGGCCCAACTTTACAGAGGGGTGGGTGCAAAACATGCATGCCCGGGGCATATTCTCTCTCAGTTCACGCAGAAGGATAAAGAGAGACCTGGAGCCCTCAGTGGATTTTACAGACTTTATTATTTTTATTTATTTATTTTTTAAAGTATTTTTAGAGACTAGGTCTCTCTAATTTTCCCAGGGTAGTCTCAACCCTGTGGACTCAAGCAATCCCTGATCTCAGCTTCCCAGTGCTGGAATTACAGGCGCACCACTGCACCCGGCAGATTTCACAGACTTTAATGCTCTCTCTGGGAACCAGGCACATCAGCACACTGGGCAGGCAGGCTGGCAGGCAAGGGCAAGGGGTAGGGCACAGGCCAGGCAGGGGGGGTTGGAAGGCAGGCAGGCAACAGAGCCTGGCACCACCCATTGAAATCTTTACATTCTTTTCTTTGGGATCCCTCTCTGGTGTTCTCTCTCTGGCCTCTTCAGTAGTCATTGTGGTAGTAGTAATAATATTGCCATTGCTGCTGCTGCTGCCACTGCTACCGCTGCTTTTATCCCTGCTTCTAGGCTCAAGTGCACACAATTAGATGTGTACACTCTCATGCTCTGTGTGCCAAGTGTCCACAATTACAGGTGTGCATACTCTGTTCCGTGCTCCCCGGAGCCTTCTGCATGAATACCATCAGAGCCTCAGGAGGTAGTTACAGAGGCTAGTGGTGTGAAAAAGCCTGAGTAGTTCAATACCCTATAAGCATGTAAGTACTTAATAAAAGACAATAGTACCTTGTGGTCATTAGACCTCCAGGGTACATGGCAGCTTCACATACATGAGTATACCTTGGCTAGCCAGAGAGCCAGGCTGCAGCCAGAAACCAGCTCACCGCAGCAGGGTAAATTCTGTAGGAGTGATTTTATCAGGGTCTTGGTTTTTTGAGGTAACCTAGGTATCTTAAAAATGCATTGACTAGTTCAGACCTTAAGCAGAGTATAGTCTTTCCTGATGTTCATGAGTACGTTGCTAGGATCAGCTATTATCATGGAGTGGATTTTTTTGACTTCAAATCTTCTCAGTTATTAAGTTCCATCGCATTAAAGTAATACCATTAGTCTTATTGTGCAGTTTGATTTTAAGGCTCATGGTATGTATTTGGTAAAGTTCTAGTTTATTATATTGGAGGATTGCTATGTGATCATTAAGGGAGATGATACCTGTGTTTCAATTTGTAAAGATTAAATTTTACAGTAGTCATTAAAGTCAGGAAAAGACATAGAGGTGATATAGGGTCAATGAGTTGATCAGACTTTTCCTCCATTAGCCTCTATAACTAGTACCTGTGATATTGTGACCCTTCTGTGCCCACTCCCTCCCAGAGTGGCCTATTCGGTGGACTCATATGTGAGTGGGCTCTCCTGGACCTAGGAGAAAAGGATAAAAAAGGGGATGAGAGAGAATGGGAACAGGAGCGAACACTAGTGAGAGAGCTCAGAGAAAAAGTGTGAAGATTTCTGGAGGGATGAGAGTTGGGAAGCCCATAGGCAACCCCCTGTCCCTGGCCTGCCCTGCTGCTGTGTTTGTGTAACTGCTAGAACCAATAAAGAACCTACCAGGAGCCTGATGCCTGCACTACAATTAGCATCACAAACAGGATGGTTGCATGACAGGTGACAACAGCCAAATAAATTGTGAGATAAATAGAATATCTTCTGACAGATGATAGTGACATTATACAGTAAAAATTAAATATAACGGTAAAGACTAAAATATAAAAACTAAAATATTTCCTTTTAATATGTCTGAGATAATATATATTTCTTAATAGCAAAATGATATCAATTCAACTTCCAAAAAACAAACCAAAAGGAGGCAGTGATCACAGAAGAAAAGGTGGTAGCATAATCCTGGCGCTAACACTCCCTAGCAGAGGCACACGGTACCCAAGGTCAACTTCATAGCAGGGGACCCACAAGAAATTTGACTGATGCTCCAGTTTTCTCTAGTTTGAGGAGCTAGAGAGAGAGGCAGAGCTGTGGGAATGGGACTCCAATGGAGACTTTACTAGAGTAGATGTGCATCTAGGTTTATTGAGTGCCTACAGGTTTATTCTGCCAGAGAATCTTTCATTGCCCCCCAATCAAGCATCACTACCCTCCTCTAGCAGACATGTCCCTTTTGGTCATTTATTCTACTATTTAAAAGCAAAGACAAACAACACACACACACAAATATCTGTTCTATACCAAATGTTCCATAACCATACTCAGAATACTGACATTTGTATTTTGGGGTACGTTGTGTGCTCTGTTTCTATAGAGTGAAATTATTTTCTAAGTACATTTTATTTCTGAATGCACAGATTTGGAGTTAGCATGTGTTTTCTTTGTTCTGCTTTGTGTCTTCATTATCTTGACAAGTTAAGGGCATTTTTCAGGAAGATTATGCTTTTGTGTCTGTTTGGAAGTGAGATCATATATCTTATTTGGTTTTTGAACAGAAAAGTTTTTTTTTTTCTTGAAATGTTGACACAAACTTTCTTATGTTTCCCTTGTATTTATTCTTGCATTTCCTTTTTTGAAAGTTCAGGGGATGGTGGACAGTGTTTGGAGGTTTCAAGAAGTTAGATGCATGTAACCTGAGAGACAGAGACTTGATTCCCTGCAGAGCTTCCTCATCTACTCCCATTCCCTTCCTGGCTGACACACACATGCTGACACACACACATGTGAAGATCAACATTACTTGTGGATATAGTCTCTACATACTCTTTGTCTGTACTGATCCCAGGTAGAACAGAGACTGAGATCATGAATTCCAAAATGAGAGTTTTTAGAAGATAGTGGTCAAATAAATGACATCATATCAGATTGCCAAAATTTGATTTTCCTCTTTGTACCTTAGGCACCTGGATGCAAATTTGATTATTTGGGAGCTCCTGCTTGTTTCCTATTATAACTTTCATCAGTAGATGTTAAAGAGGGTGTTTATAGGACCTTTGTCTTGTATCAACATCAATCTGAAGATTCTGTTTTTAACATAGCACCACTCAGTTTTGACCACTCTGAATAACCTATGTATGAAACTTGTTGCCTTTTTTGTATTTGTCCCCATCCTGAGAAAGGTCTAGCAAGACAAAAATAGAGAAGTAGCCATTCCACTTGGCAACAAGGATCTCTAACAATTTTTATATAACCACTTTGAGTGGAGGTGAAGCTGGAAGCCAAGTATAAGCAGATTGAGCAGTAAATTGAACAAAAGGCTCTTCACTGTTATTCTCTGAAAAGAGGAAAAAGGGTGATTGCTAGTTTAAACACAGAATGAAAATAGGGGTGTGTATGAGTTAAGATGAAGAATCTTTAATCTCATCTCATGAGATTTTAGAAATCTCTGGGGAGAGAGCCTTTTGGTAAGTGGGGACAATTTTCAGTTGAAGGAAGAAAGCAGAGTATCAGGCAAATGAAAGGGAGTTTATTGATTTGGTGATGGGAAGACAAAGTTTTAATCTGATGGATTTTATTTTATAGTGAAGCAAGAGATAAGTTAAATGTTGCTAACACAGAGAGGGAAATTTACCTAGTTTTGGGGGAAAGAGAAGGTAGTTGTAAATTATTATCTTGGGATCTGCAAAAGCCACATTATTAGGGAATGTAGTACAGTTGCCAGCAGTTGGACATTTGAGATTTAAAGTCAAATATTTAAAGTAAAATCACTATGTCTGTTGAGTGATTTTCACCAGCTGTGTTCATACACTGCTGCTCAGGTCCTGAGAAGGCAAATAATTGAGCTGATCCCAAACTTGGGTTTTGCCAGGAGTGAAATAGAAGCAAGGGAGATGGGGTTGTTTGTAATGATTATAATGATGGACCATGGACTCAAATTTAGACAAATTCATCAGAAATATTTAAAAGTTTCAATCATGCAAGTGTATTTTCATAGTAAAAACTTAGGGTTGAAATTAGTCCATCTACGTTCAAATTCCCTTTCTACTATTTCTGAATGTTGTGACCATAGACAAGTTGTGTCCAGGCCCTCTGTGCCAGTTTCTTTCAGCTGTAAAATGGTGACAGTATTGGCAGCTAAGTCACAGAATTGCTTTGTGACTTGTTTACACATAGTGGTTAAGAGTCCCTGGTACAAACTGGAGTTCTGGGTGGTACTGTAACGTATGTTATGCATCTTAACCTAGTGTGTTATCTGTAACTACGTGTAACAGAGAAGTAATAGTTCTCTTTTTGCTATTATCTTCTTCCTGAGCAATATACCTATTTTTCCCACATTTATGTTTTTGGTTTATTTGCTATTTGTTGTTTTCTCTTACACGCATTTGTGATTATCATTGGAATGGATGATAAATGGCAATATCACAAAATCCAGTTGAGGCATAAAGATGAGAGATGAATAATAAATATTTGGCTAAATGTCAGTTTTTTGACAAACTGACTGACTTCTCACAGATAAACTGAACCATTCTAATGAGGACAATGGGATTTAGAAAGTATCTTACCCAAAACAGTTGTTTACTCAGAAATCAGTATCTTTTTAATCTATCAAAAATACAGATATTTTTGTTGGTTCATTGTCTCATGTATTGAACTCAAGTACAGTCTCCTGTATATTTTACAGCTTTTTTGTATTCTAGTCATTGGTGTTCAGTCTTATTTGTGTTTTACTTCCTGTGGCTTATCAGAATACATTATGAATAGTAGAAGAAACTACTTATCAGTCTTATTGGTTTAATATTTTATTAAAGTCCATAAAATATAGGTACCTCATGTTAGCCCAAATGGGATGCTAAATGAGTAAAGAGTCACTTTTAGTAGTTTAATAACAGCAGGTGTAAGCCACAGTTTCCCAGGTGTTCAGGTACCTTTTAAAAATAGGTAATTGTGAGCTAATGCACAGCAATGCCACTGTAGTCAACAATACTGTATTATGCATTTCATCGTTGCTAAGAGACAAGAACTTAAATGTTCTCCTTCCCCCTCCCCCCCAAAAAAAAACTGTGAGATGGGATAGAGGTGTTAGCTAAAGCTACCGTAATAATCATGTGGTAACGTGTAAATGTACCAAATTAGCACCTCTACACCTTAAACTTACAGTGGTATGTCACTGTAATATGTGTCTGTAATATATATCAACTTACAGTGATATGTGTCACTTATGTGACACAAAATAAAAATCAAAACACTTAAATAAGATAAAATAGCTAGAATTTGAACTCACATGCCTATATAAACGGAGCATGTGCCAAATTTATTTAACTCATTCATTAATAAGGGAACTGGTAGGAGGTTGCGACAAACTCCAAGGAGAAGATAAAGTGCTACATCTTTACAGTTAAATAGTGGATGCTGAAATAAATTTTACCAGTAGTTATAAAGCTGACAATCTGGCCATTACCCACAGGACATAATCGATTGCATTCCATTGGACAGGATTTGCATAATGGCAGACAGAAAATCATTTGCAGTATTATCAGCTTTCTTCCATTTGCAGAGTTTAAAATAGCTCCTAGGCAATTTAAACTACAAGGGACCCCACTAAGTTTTTGCTCACATCAAAGACCTTCACTGTTTTTCCCCCAAATGAGCAAAACGGTCACAACTGAACACCTTGGTTATAGGTCACATGCATTTTACCATGCTTTACTTCATGTATTTTAGATTCAGTTGTTAATTGCTGATTTGTGGGATTTTTAATTTTCCTTTTCATTTTTGCAGCAATGCTTGTGTCTCTTCCTCTATGTAGTGACAAAATTACAACTTCGTAGTTGTTGAGACTGTACAGCACTGGTCATTCATCTTGTGTATTTGAGATTGGCTGGAATCTGAACTGTTATTCTTTGGAGGAAAAGCTTTTTTTCCATGTGGCTACCTCTCTTGGAGGACAACAAGCATTTAGACTGCATGAACTCAGTAATCTGCAGCTGTTCAAACACTTTGGGCCTTCAGGTTGATTGTGGATTTTACTTTAACCCACCCCCAATCCTGTCCCAACACTTCCTTAAAAGAAAAAAAAGAAAGACAATTCAACAGCTAACTGCTTGTACTACTTTTTTTCCCACTGTTGTTTGGTAAGCTGCAGTTATACTTTTGTAACCAGAGGCTGTGTTTATTTTCAGCATTGGCAGTCCTGCCTAATGAATCAACTGGTATTGAATTCACAAAGGGAGATGCCATTTCCCTCTCTCCATTTCCCTCTCTCCATCTGTTTACCAAATGTGCTTGTTCCCTCAGCTCATAGTAGTGGTTTCACTAAAAGAAGCCATTAGCCAGTTGGCGTTCTCATTGGACTCTCAGTCCACTGCCTGCCAGCTTGGTGTTTTCCCTTCATAGATCCATAGGGCTTGTTCGCCAAAACACCATATTTGAGAATATAGAGACAATGTACTTAAATTTGTGAATTATGAAGTTTGTCTTGGTCTTACTCACAGCATCCGTCTGAATCCTTGATTTGGTCCATCTCGGTGGACTGTCTGTCCTGGACAGACAGTCTGGGGAAAGAATTTACTGGACAATCTGGGAAAAGAAGTGTTGTCTGGGGAAAGAAGTTACTGGAAAGAAGACACAGGAGAGTCACTGTATTCCGTGATGGATGTGTGTGTGTGTGTGTGTGTGTGTGTATATATATATATATATATATATATATATATATATCATAGCATCATTTCAGCAAATTCTGCTTTAATTCTCCTTAGTGGTAGGACGGAAGTTGTTTTCTTAGCATATTTTGGAGGTCTTTTAATATTATTTATTTTTTTGCCTTAATTAGTTGGTAGAAACCTGTTCGGTGAGGTCTTTCCCAACTTAAAAGAGTGTCTGCATGTCTGCGATGCTGTTAAGATGAAAAGTCCTATTCAGAGAAGGGCAAGGCCTTGGATTCTGCATTTCTGTCACGCTCTGGGCCATACTATGAACAGCGAGAATTTTAGGTCAAACCATCTCAGCGCTTCTTGTGACACTGAAGCAACTTGGAAGGTGAAAGGCTAGTATGGCTTGCTTGGTGTCCATGTGCAGAATACAAAGTAAAAATATCTTTCTCTGCACTTTTGTCAAGAAACAGAAGAGCCAGACATTGTCCAACTCTCCTTATATAGAGTTTCACATTGTAGCAATGCTGTTTTGCTTGAAATTTTAGAATTTCCAGGACTTTTTCTTTTAAATGGCAGTGACACAGATTTACAGCACTGTGTAAATTTCAAGAGCATAGCTTCACACCTCAACAAATGTATATACCACACCATGCCTACCACCAATGTCTGATTTCTACCCCCCAGCACTCTACTTGTTCCATTTTATATCTAAACATTTCATATTCTTCAGAGGAAATGAGGAGTTCTTTGGGGTTCTTTTGCCTATGCCAATTTAACAGTAATCATGCCCTTTCCTAGCCCCTTGATCTACTTCTTGATATATTACATAAATAAAAAATATTAATTTCTCTTAAATTTGATTGTATGAATATTTTAATGCTGCTCTCTCTTGTGTACTGTGCCATTTCACTTAGCTTACTAAACAGTTTTGTAAGAACTGAGTGTCAGCCAAGTAGTCTTTTGAGTACTATTAAATGTTATTACTCTATTCTGACCTAGATAAGGGACAGTAAACTTTTAAAATATAAGGTCACTGACCCTTTGAAACTGAGAATTGTTTACCCCTCCTCCCCACCTCCATACACTGAGGAAGCAATTTAAACACAACACTGGTCTGTGTTACACTCATCTTATTCCTAAAGGATTTCATGTTATAAATTACTTTTGGAATTTACAAAAGAATGATGATCACAAGGAAAAACTGTTCAATCCCTGTAAAATAATTACTGGCTAAACTGATTAAAGCTGAGAGTGGGCCTTCACATTGAAAGAAAGACAATAAGGGTAGCGGGGAATTTAGAGATACAGGAAAGTTATGTCAGGGAGAATAAACAATTATTCTTCAACTCTCTTATATTAAACTCTAGAGACACGTGAATTAATCTCATGACAGGAAATTAGCAAGAGGAAAGTGCTCACATATGCAAGGAATGTGCACACAGTGATGAGTTATCGAAGGAGTAGTTAGAATTTGGCACTTTTATACCTAATCTAGTAAAGGAAAGAAAATTGGGAAGAAAAGGTTCCTATGAAAAGAACCAGTAGGTTTCTGGAGGAAATATAACTGTTGTTGTTTTCAGAGACTACATATGCAATATGAGTTTGTGTTAATGTTTGTTTATAATATGACTTCATGGCCTTACAACTCTCTCTTCCCTTTCTCAGAGAGGGGACTTAGCCTGTTTCCTAGAAGTTGCAGCTTTTCATCAGATAAAGGAGTTATTGAAAACTTCTTTCTGCATCTGTTGAATCTCAGGTGTCTTCAGTAGTAACCTTTATACCAACTGTTAGGCACAGGACAGGGACAGGACAAATTTATGTGGAGGAAGGAGAGACTCAGTAGATTGTGAGAAGTTAATCCAGAATTAGAGTCTTCATTTCTCAAATCTTTGGAAGTTTGATTAGGACAGCTGAAGTTCAGCAACTCTTCATTGCACTTGTGCTCTCTGAGAATTGGTTCTGCATGAGACTCTGCATTTGCCCAACTCATAGGTTTGTTCTGGAGCCCACACTATGCCGGGCACATCAAGTCTGAGTCTGACACTCCCACTTATATCTAAGTTTTAATAATTTTGTTGGCAATTCTTTTTGAAATAGAACAATCAAAATCTTTCTATCTTCACTGTGAAGTAAGTTTATTAGTGAAGTTTCAGACATTAATAATGGCATCAGGTTTCTGAATGAGCCATCATTGCTAATTTTGCTTATATTTTTAAAAATTTGAATAAAATTTTCATTTGCATGTTTCCCAGGTAATCTATATTATTTAATGTGTAATTTTATTTAAATTTATTACTTTTTCTCCCCAGTCATCAAACACAGACAACCTGTTGGGATCATCCTAAAATGACTGAACTCTTTCAATCCCTTGGTGAGTACCATTTCATTTCAGTTAAGTAATAGCTTAACTTACTATGTAAGTTACAATTTCATTATAACTTAAGTAATAACTTAATTTCATTTTAATTAAGTAATAATTAAGTAATAAAATAAACACCTGAGAACTATATATTCCTAAATGGAGACAATCACCAACCTTCCTTACACAGCATATTATGTTTGAGGACCACCATGTCACTGACACATAAAAACAGTTGAATTACTAAGAACAGTGCAGTCAAGCATGTCTACTTTTCTTCTGAAATGAATGAGTGGTTTGAAATAGCATGAGCCAAAAGGCTGATTTCCAAAGGAGGAAGATAGAAGATAATATGAAAACAAAAACAAAGAGTACACCAACCTCTAGTCCACTACTTGAAAGTTGCTCACTTTCTGCTTAGTAAATCTTATTAAATTAACCTACCTAAATTCATTTTGGCTCTGTAGTCAATAAAAAGCTAAATTCATTTTAGCATGAAAATGCAAGAAAGCAGAAGAGATGAAAATTCTGGTGGTTACAAACCCTGACACAAGAGTAGGTCCTTTGCCCTCTAGAGAAAGACTTCACCAGAGCATGCGAGAGGTTTTGTTAAGCTGGGCAAGTCTTTATGAGAGGCTGTGCATGAGGGAATCAGTGGTGAAAAGGAGAATACCCTGGTTCTGCACAGGCAATTAGTAGGAGTTATTTTAGGGGCAGGTCTACAAGCCTGAGAG
The DNA here is from genome assembly GCA_004024945.1 of Uropsilus gracilis. Classification (NCBI taxonomy): domain Eukaryota; kingdom Metazoa; phylum Chordata; class Mammalia; order Eulipotyphla; family Talpidae; genus Uropsilus; species Uropsilus gracilis. The sequence goes on from PVHY01003415.1 coordinate 12,210, forward strand.
GGAGAGAGCAGCATCTTACCTCATTTGGGGCTGAGCTGTACACAGACATTCCAGCTGCCCACATGGACTCTAATCCTTCTCACCCCAGAACTAAGGTAATCATCAGTCAGGATCTAACACATTTTGTCTAATATGATGTCTTATGTTCAGCGTGGTGGGCCAGATTGTTTGGACAAGATTGAACAAGGTTCACCAGTCCATGCTTTAGTTCAACCATTCAAATAGGACTTACCTTACCAGTTCACAACTTATTCTACCTAGGATGTTTTGGGGTCTTGTGACTTTCTAGTTGAAACTGACTGAATTGACTGTTTTTGCTTACTTCCTGTAAGTTGGTCCAGTGGTTTTGAAAGGGTTTGTCTTTGAGTAGCTAAAGTGCTGCTGGAGTTCTTTGTGAGCTTCCATGGGAGGGGGTAAGGATAATTGCAAAGGTTGAGCCAGTGAGAAAAAAAGACACTGGCTTAATTTGTTAAATTGGGGGATAAGTTTTGATGAGTTCTGTGTTTTCTCCCATTTCTGCTGGTCTATAATATTGATAATGCTTTTAGGGGACAGAGAAAAATATGGCACTATATTTTTTCTTAAGATTTGAACATTGACTATAGGATGATTTTAGAAAGATCCATAAAAGGGCAGAAGTAGCAAAAAGTCAAGACAAAAGGAACATGGAAACAAGACCAGCTTCATAAGTAGAGAGATGGACAGCCTGGTAGGCAGAAAACTAATTAAGTTGTCTTGGGGAAAATGCTCCTGGAGGAAAATCCTTTTTCATGCTGAGGAGGAATGGTCCTCAGCCTATGGTGTGATATATAAAATACATGGTGCGATGCATTTTATAAACCATGAAAAGTTTCCTTTTCTTCTTTCTCACTTTTCCTTTCTGTACATTTTCTTTGTAGCAGTGCTTTAAAATGTATCTCACTAGGATGCTAATGGATATTTAATTATTTTCTTAAATAAATAGTGGGGAATTTAGGAAAAGACTTTTTAATGCAGATGAACATAATTATCATTACCTGAAAGAAATAGGGTCCTGCCATTGAATATCTTAAATACTAAGGTATGTTCTCTTTGCCATTCCAGCTGACCTGAACAATGTACGTTTCTCTGCTTACCGTACTGCCATCAAAATCCGGAGATTGCAGAAAGCACTATGTTGTGAGTTCCTCTACCAGAGCTAATCACTTTGCTCTCTGGGTTGCCTGGTTTGCTTTTTTAAGACAAAGACAAATGAAGAGGGTGATGTGTTTGTGGAGCTAATCTGATTTTCAATGTACCTCACTCAAGGAGTTGGCTGTTTCTATAAATACTCTATTATTTGCCCCAGCAGCATGCAGTGGTAAAACAAAGACCATATGCCATACTCAGCTGGAGAACAAAATTAACCAAAATATAAGATTAGCATAAAAAGCTTTTTCAAAAATGATGCTGACACCCATTTAAAAGACTTACAGTAAGGAATCAAAAAAGAAAACATAACCTTTTTAGTACTTGATTCATTTGGAAGTGCAGGGTTCCAAATAGTCTGATTCAATGCAATTATATAAAAAGGCAACACTAAAAACATCCATCCTTGATCCAAATTTAAACTGGCACCTTAAAAATTTAGATAAAAGACTGTGTTCATTTAAATATGTCTTGAGACATTAGCATTATCAATATGAACTTTTTCTGCAGGGAGTATTTCCAGAGTGATATTCTGTCATAGTTATTATACTAAAAGCTTACTTTCCCTGCATTACCTAAATTTAAATTAAAAATATGAATATTGAGAAGTTAAAAGTATTGATTAAGTGGTCTGGATCCTGTTTGTGGTTTAGGTGTTAATTTCTGGGTTTATTCAGAAAATATGTAAACCTTATAGGAGAATTAATCCATGAAGAGACAGTCACAGATGTCTTTAAGATAGGATAACTTGAATAGTTCCTAGTGTTTTTGTTTACTACCTTTTGTTAACAGTTCATATGCTGAGGTAGTTCAGTGAAACTTTGAAAGTTTACCTAGAAAAATCATATATTAAGGTTAAAAACCTGCTCTTTCTGAGTAAGTAGAAATGAATAATACATTTTAAACTGGTTACATGAGGAGAGTTGAGTAAAGACAAGTGTGGAATCATTTAAAGAAAGTCTAACCACACAAAGCTTTAAAATAAGAGCAATTGCTGCTATGTGTGGACAAGAAATCTAAAGGACTGCAAACCACTACCAGATGAGGTGATGGAAGAGCTGACCTTGACTCATATGCCCACAGAGACCCAAAGATAATTGGCAGGGGACAGTAGTTGTGACGATGATACAGAACTCCAAGTACACAATAATTGAAGAGATAAAGCTACCATGTACCAGCTAGTCGTCTATAGGTTGAGATAGAAGGGAATTGGAATTAGCATCACTCAAAGGGAAGTTCAGTGAATCCAGAGAGTTCAGAGTGACAACAGCTTTGAAAGGGACCCAGCTGCATGCCCAGAATCCAGCTGACAGATCTGGAAGGTCTCCTCAGGCCTGGTGAGCTATAAAATGAGGACAAATGACTCAGCCACAAACTCTTTATGACAGAAGACTGTGGTTTGTATCATGGTGAATTAGCTCCTACTTTTCAGTAATACTCCTGGTTGGATAAATATATTAAAACAGTTGGTGTTCTTGTTTCCATTGGTTCTTTTAACACCTAAAGAAAACTCCCTTTGTCCGCTCATTCCTTCAAACTCCAGAGAAAGATGACATGCCCCATCTCTAGACTAAGTGCTTTAGCAATGAATACTTAGAAAAGTGCTGGGTGTTAGATTGTAAATATTCACAGCAGTGTCCTCTGAGCCACCTTCTCTCTACTTTTCTTTTCACCCCCCCACTGCGCTCTAGATTGTGGCCTTTGTACCCTTCATGGGAGCTCTCTGGTTTATGATTAACCTGCCCCTTCCTCTCCCACACTTTCTATTTATTTGAAGTATCCTGACCTTCTGCAATGGTCTATAACCCTTTATGCTTTCCAAATACTGTTATAAATTTATTTCCTTTGGAAGTATTTCCAAGTTCAGCCCACCAGGCTCTAGTGTTGACTCAAGTGCCGCTGCTTTATGATGGTCACCAAACCGTTTCTCACAGAAGTGTCCCTTGCATCCTTTGTGGTGACAGAATGTTCAGAGATTGCTCCGCTCCCATTGAGAACTGCCCTAGTTCAGGGTTGCCTTTTCCCCACCCAGCATTATGTCTTAGTGTAGAGGAAGCATGACCACCACGGTATCCTTGCTCATTCACTTACTAGACTCCAAAATTGTGCAGGAGATTAAAAAAAAACAACAACAAAAAACATATAGAGACTCGATTCTCACATTCAAAGAGCTTACATTAAATTCAGAGAGAATGTGCTACACATGGACACAGTTCACCTTCTTACAGTAGATTCCTGTTGTCCTCAGAATGGAATGGTCTTTGTCTCATTCACCTCACTCTCATCAGTTCTGGTGTAAGTTCCTGGCTCTGTTCTCCTGCTCCTGCCTGAAAAGCTTGTCTCAGCATTTTGTGCTTACACCCTCCCCCCAGGCTCGTGCAGTTCTTTGAGATACAGTTGTAATTGGCACCTTTCTTTCATGAGGCTCCGGTCACCCCAGAGAGTCCAATTTTTAGATTTAGCTGTTGTGTGATGCTTGTCATAGTGTGGCTATTCTGCTTGCTTGTTTGCTTGTCTACTTGCCTGTGCACTTACTATCTTTGTCTCCATGAACCAAGCTTTCCTGTAAGAATCTCTCTTTTCATCTCCCCCTCAGACCTTCTACAGCTTCTCTCAAGAGCATTCTCCTAGAATATATGGAGTGAACGACTTATCTATGAAAATTACTGGACTATATGAGAAAATATGTCCAAAAAGATTTATGGCAGCACTTTTTAATAGTAAACATTGTTTGGGCATATTCATAAGAGTGATTGGATACAGCAGCAAGAATAAATGGGCTGATTATCAGCATCAACATGGTGGAGTCTTAGAACTATAGTCTAATCAGAAAAATCACTGACCAAAAATTGTCTTTATTTGCGTCCATTTATTTATAGTTCAGAACCAAGAGAACTAAATTTGACATTATTTAGGGACACATAAATATTTTCAAAAATTAAATGCAACATAAAGGTTAGTGATTCCCCCTGTCTTGTGAGAGGGTGTAATGAAGGAAATGTTCCTCAGGCACCAAGATATCAGTACACTCTGTTGTCCTGTTATTTTTCTTTAGACCATAGTATTGTACGGATTCCTTTGTGTTTTTGAAACAGGGGACCCGAAGAAGACTTTTTGCCTTTGACTTAAACACCTACAGGCCTGCTTCCCTCTCCCAAGCAGGCTACTAGCAGTTCCTTTGCAGTTACCTTTAAGTAGCCACACCTAGGCCTGCTTCTCACTCAACTAAGCAGGCTACAAACTGTTATTAGCATCTACACTGTATCTGCCTACTATTGATATGCAAAAGTCAGCTACCAGCTTCTCTCTGCTTTCTTTCAGACCTCTTTCAGACCTAAAAAAGAAAAACTTAAGTTTAAACTACAGTTTAAACTCTTATGGGTTCTTTCCACCATCCCCAGCCTTCTCAACCAAAATACCAAACCAATGCAAGACTGTTAGTGCAGACTAATTTATTTCTAACAAAGTGATTTTCTAATTACTACAAAAGAAACATGCAAGTAAGACTCAGATTACTTTAACATTGCCCAAAACCCTTCTCAGCATTGTCCAAAGTCCTTTCCCAGATTGCCCAGAAATCCTCAGTTTCCCAGTCCTGATCATCTCACCAATGTTAGCCAGTTAGAGTTCCTCTCCACGTATTTGAAGACAGCTTTCTTTGGCACGCTCCTTTGGTGTGCTCCTCCTTGTCTTCCACACTGCCTTCTTCTTGTCATCTTCAGGTAGCAGGAACTTCATGGTACCGGACCCAGCCAACTTCACTTTCTTTTCAGGCCTAACTTTTGCATGGCCTCTCGCAGACAAAGTTAAACTCAGCAAAACAAACTCCAACACGGAGTTCAAATCTCCAAACTTCTTAACTGCATTTAGCACATATGCTGCCAGTCTGGGCCAGCCAAAGACTGCAGGCCCCCAGGCCCTGGACAAGTCCACATGGCTCACATCACATGGCTCACATTACTGTACAAGATGGCTGATTCCCATCTCTCCTCCATTGAACCTCTCTCTATATCCAATCCCCATAGTGCCATCTGATCCTTCTCTTTGTTTGCACAACAAACAAAGCTCAGCTCCATCATCTCTCACTGTTTTCTTGTTCTCTGTTCCCTTGGTCCTTTCATCTGTCTTAGATATTGGCTAAACCATCTACATCTACATCTATGTCCACATCTTACCCTATTTCCTAGTTCTTACAATTCAAAAGAAAGGGGTTCTACAGTACCCTACTCTAGAAAAGAAAACCCAAACATTACATACAACTTTCTGAGAACAAAAATTTTGTTGAAAAACAAAAATTTAAGGGTATCAGAAAAAGTTTTATTTAAAAAATAACCTTCAAACTAGACCTAAGCTGATTTTAAGGAAATTTACAAACACTGGCCAATATATATATTTATATATCCTGATTTCCCGCCTTCCAGGAAACCTGTGTCACCTTTCTCCCTCCCTGCATCTCCCTGAAGAGAAATTCCAACTAAGGTCATTCTCACATCTTAGCATACCTGTTCTGAAATCTGCAATCTTAAACAGGAGACAATGGGGAGGGGTAACACATCCTATCATTTTGATTTTAAAACTGTATACAGCTGGCAGACCACACATAAATGTTATTTATATGCTTTTGTACTCAACTTAATACCTTCATTTGACATGGAAGCAAAGGGAATTGATGTCAGAGGAGGGGGAGTTTCCCTTTGCCATGAAAAACAGGCAATCATTAGGAAGCACCAGAGCTGAGACTTAAATACCATGGAGGATTTAGGCCTGTGGCCACTGATCAAGGGGTAACAAGGAGGAAGTGATACGCATTAGACTCAGAGGCATGGATCGAGGTCAGGGAACAACAAGTAATGATAAGCTTTAATGATATAACTTAAGAGACATTTGGCCAGTGTTTGTAAATTTCCTTAAAATCAGCTTAGGTCTAGTTTGAAGGTTATTTTTTAGATAAAACTTTTTCTGATTCCCTTAAATTTTTGTTTTTCAACAAAATTTTTGTTCTCAGAAAGTTGTATGTAATGTTTGGGTTTTCTTTTCTAGAGTAGGGTACTGTAGAACCCCTTTCTTTTGAATTGTAAGAACTAGGAAATAGGGTAAGATGTGGACATAGGTGTAGATGTAGATGGTTTAGCCAATATCTAAGACAGATGAAAGGACCAAGGGAACAGAGAACAAGAAAACAGTGAGAGATGATGGAGCTGAGCTGGCTGGTGTCATAGCAGAAGAGGGGAGATGAGAGTGTGGATTTGTATGTAGGAGGGAAAACCCATGATTTAGAGGATTTGTTAGCTGATAATTGCTGAGGGTGAAAAAAGGGTATGAGACTATATCAGCAATTGGATACTGATGGTCTACAGGAGATTGTGACCTGCTCTGGGTTTCTGGGATTTTCGCATAATGTGGAGGCTAGTTCTCTATTTGGAAGAAAATCAGATGGGATTCCTAGAAGATAACAACATAGGTCTAACTGGGAACAGAGCTGGAAGAGCAGCAGGAAAGTGGGATCACATATTCAGGATGAGTATCACCTGAATTCCTCCTCAGGGACAAATTGGAGTAATAACAGTGAGCAAGTTCCCAGGCTTATTGAATTAACAGGTAGTTACATGTCTGAGACTCCTGGGGAAGAGAAGACCAGGAAGGCGCTAAGAAGGAAAGTCAAACAGTTCTCAGACCTAACAGAAAAAGAGTCATCGCAGAAGTGTTAAACTATGTGTTTTGAAGAACAGTAGCGTGATAATCTTTTCCATGCAATCTCCTATGCCTCAGATGTGGGACTAAAGGAAAAGTCTGAAAGTTGCCTAGAAAGTAATTCACTTGCCACGTGAACAAGCTGTCACTTGTCTCCCTTTGGAAAGAGAGAATCATATTTCTGTGGTTGAAATGTAGTCAGTCCTTTAAAAGTACCTCAGTGTGACATACTTCAGGGAGATATATGCCCACTAAGATGCTGAGGCAAAGTGTCAGAGAAATCACTAAAACGTGATAGCCTGTGGGATGTAGCAAATGACTGTCACAGCTACAAAGTGTATTACAAAGGAGGTTTTTCTGGAAGAAATGCAAGGACAGCCTGAATCAGGAAATGGTCTTTTGGAATAGGGTCTATTGTCACTTATGCCATGTGAGGGGATTACAATAGCTGTCCTGTGTGCTGGCATTAATTAGTGTTGAAATTCAGAAAATTTAGACATTTTGGCAGTCTTTGAATATGTTCCTTTGTATCTGTGTGGAATTATACTTCTGTAACTACTGTCATTTGTTAGGCACTTCCTTTTGTCAGGCTCTATGAAGAATGAATTTGAATTTTGCCCCTGTCCTCTGGAAGTTTATAATTGAAAATAGTGTACAGTGCCAAGAAGTGTGGTAAAAAGAATAATGAAAATTCCAGATGGTTCTTTGTTGTTGTGGTTTTTTTTTACTGAAACAATTGATCTTCTTCTAACTCATGTGAAGCTCACACAATTTATTATCTAAAATTGTAATACTATATCTCACATATAAAGACTATGGATTGCCCTGTTCACATTACATGTTTCTGTTCATTAAGCCATGCCTCTTGAGTTTTTTTGGAAGTAATTTTTCTTCTCTAAAATCTTAAAACCATTTTTAACATTGTAGATAATGTTAAAATAATTGTTGTTTAAGTAGCTACAGCAGACATTTTATTAATGTCTTTAAAAATTCAAAATTAGTGGTTAGCCAATGATTAAAAATAGATGACTACAAAGGAGACTTGAGACTTATTTAACTGTCAAAACATGGTAGAGTTTTCAAGGGAATAGCTTTGCATCAAGCAAAGAGGAAATAGTTACATATTTTTTTTATACTCCCAAGCTTATTTTTTTAATGTTACAAAGTTAAAGATAGGGATACATTTGATAAAGCAGTAATTTCCATGAGCAGACTTTAAATTTGTGAATTCTATAATTTTCTGAATTCATCTGTTTACATTTAGAAGAATCCTTTCCACACAAATGTTTAAATACTTGATAGTTTGATAACCTATTGTTTTCTTTTTTTCAGTTAGCTAGTGAATGGCTCAAGATTGATAAAAAGCAAAACTTATGTGTAATTTCTTTTTGTCTAAATTCTTATCTCCTGACCATGGAACGGCTCCCTCTCTGACCCCACAATGAACCATGTGTGCTTAAACCCGCACGGCCCTCAGCACATCTGCCTCACCGTAATCCATACCACTGGTCATTCCCTGGAGTCGCTGGACCAGGATTTTTATCCTCCTGGATTTCTGCCCTTGCTTTTGCTGGGTCTCTTATATGTGATCATTTAATTCCACCCTCCGAGAGTATCCTTCTAATCCTCTAGCATTTATAGTTCTTAGAAATAGGTCTGTTCTTCTCTTAGAACGTTCTTTCAGAGTATACCTTTTTAGTACTGACAAGTATGCTCTACAAACTGCTCATCTTGGAGATCAGGGTCTTTCCTTTCTCCTTCCATGCCCACCCCTATCCTCTTCCACTGGTCATGCCCTCTGTAGATGTTCTGCACACTTAGGGTAGGGACTGGGGCAAACACATGAAGCCCCAGAGATGTAGGGTCTGTGTTGTGAACCACATATGTGCCAACGCCTCCTGGGAAGCCAGCCAGGTTGGGGCCAGACTGTGCGGGGCCTGTGGGTTGATATAATAGGCAGTGCAGAGCTATTATTTTTTGCAGCGCACATTTCACTGGACATCTTCAGTGGACTTTGAAAGTTATGATGTACTTATTGAGAAACCATTTATGCATGAGTACTTGGGCAGTGATATAAAAGATGAATGGCAGAATGGTGTGTTGGTTGTTTTCAGGAGCTAGCTGAGGAGAGCCATATATTTGAGAGGTTTTACTACTTGAATGAGCTACAGAGAATTTTTGCCCACCTGTATTTCAAAGAAGAAAGAAAACTGGAAAGAGGGAAGATAGCAAAGGAAAGTAGGGAAAATTGATGTCCTAAAGAAATGGGATCAGCTGGAAAGTGGTTAAGTTCAGATTCAAAAGTGTGCAAATGTGAAAAAACAAGGATGTCAGAAATCTAAGAGTGGAAATGCTGGTTTATTTTAAGAAAATTTAAATACTTTTTATTCTTATTGAAAGAGATTCTTAAATTGAGTATTAAGCTAAATAGTTGAGCCTGAAAATGTGTCTGTTTTAGTGTTGTCAAATAATGCAATGACTGTTCCTAATCCTTTCTCTTATCTGATCAGTGGATCTTTTAGACCTGAATACAACAAATGAAGTTTTCAAACAGCACAAGCTGAACCAAAATGATCAGCTCCTTAGTGTTCCAGATGTCATCAACTGCCTGACAACAGCCTATGATGGCCTTGAACAAATGCACAAGGACCTGGTCAACGTCCCCCTCTGTGTAGATATGTGTCTCAACTGGTTGCTCAATGTCTATGACACGTAAGTTATGTTTTTCCCATTAAAATGCCTCATCAAATGAGATATGTTAATAATGCAGAATGTCTGAAATTTTTAGGTGAATTTTTAATGTTAATTAGTGGAAAGGAATGACTTTGCATAAAGAGTTCTTAAGCAGCTATTGAGGGAAAATGTTCATTTATTATTACAAGATTTTGCTTTAATTTGTAAAGACTGTCACATTTGTATATTTTTATCACCATGCTTGGGGAAATCTAATATAAAGAAGCCAATTTCCTTTTCCTTCCATAATTCTACAGTATTTCTCTTTTTTCAAAAGTCAAGTTTATTTTTATTAGTATGAATTAAAATAATATCTAGACGCATAATAATCCACCCTACAATTTTTGTATGACAACCTAAGAACAATTTGAATGCCAATTAAAGGGATTTAATTTGTTTTCTGATATTAGTTTTTATTTGTTGCTGTCATGGTTATGTGTCTATATGGTGCTTTAAATGATTTATGCTATAGGACAATTTAATATCTGTAGTTAATTATGTTCTCACTCTTACACCAATAGCACCCTGAACTTCCAGAACAACTCATTTGCCATTAATTTGCCTTTTTTAAAAATGTGAAATATATTTGTGAAATAATCAATTCTAGAATGGCCTGCTGTGGGCTGACATTTCTGAAACATTAGGAATTATTCATCCTTCTGGTAGGGGGTTAAAGTATGCAAAGATGAAATGAAAAAAAAGTAGAACTGTTGCTTTTCTCTCAGACCTTAACAGTTATTTTCCATTAATTAGCTGTATGAAAATGTGTTTACAAGCCATTTATTTGATTTTGAGAGAAAGAAGATAGATGAAGTTCATAAATGGGCATGTTCAGCAGTTGATTGATTCTGCTTATATAGATGACAATAGCATTAGGAATGATTTAATTTAAAAATAACTACTCTTGATTACAAAAATATTTCACTTTTCAGTATTCCCAAATATCATGGCAAAACCTTTTAAAAATAATCAGGTAGCCATTGTGTTTTTGAAGGCTCTTAAGAAATTCACTGAAGAATGAATAGCATGAATCTTGATTATTATAATCATGGTTCAATTTATATTGTCCCTGTACAATGGCTTTTAATACCTTTTATTTTAATGTGAATTTTTATCTTACATGGGTGGAGTATGGCTGTTAGCAATATCTACTATGACTGGATCTTCAATTTTTTAAATGTCGACTTTTTTTTTTAAGTAAATCACTCAAAATTCTGGTCAAATAGATATTTAACTACAAAACCAGCATGTACTGTATGTTTACAGGAATTCTCTCAGGGAGAATGATAGATACTCAGTATATTTAGGATATTCAGTCCTGTGAAGTGTGGTAAAGTTGCACATCTTGAGCCGTATTTTAAGGAAGAACTGAAGAAGGTGTGACCTCGGCACTCTCTGTGGTTCTGACATACTGTGTTAGTTTGCTAGGACTGCCATAACAAGCTACCACACACAGGTGGCTTAACAACAGAAGTGGATTTTCTCACAGTTCAGGAGACTTCAAGTCCAAGATCAAATATCAGGGTGACTTCCTCTGAGACCTCTCTCCCTGGCTAGGAGATGGCTTCTTCTCCCTGTGTCTGTCCTCACTTAGTCTTTCTTCTGTGTATGTGTGTCCTCATTTCCTTTTCTCCCAAGGACACCAGTCATATTAAGTTAGGGCTCACCCTAAATGACTTTCATTTTTAACTTAATTACTTCTTTAAAGACCCTGTCTCCAAATATAGTCACACAGTGAGGTACTGAATGGAATTCGGATTGCAGCATATGAATTTTAAGGGCATGTAACTCAGTCCATAACACCTAGTCATGATGTTTTCACTGGTCAGCCCAAAGGGAGTTATGCCATTTCGTTGGGAAGTAAGCAGTATATGAAATGTCGTGATTCATATTCTAGGAGCTAAATGCTGAAATATTTCCATTTCCCACTGTCAAATGTGAACAAATGATGGGAAATGGTAAGTACTATTTTTCATTTAGAAAGATAGCATCATAAACGTTTTCCATTTTAAAAGGGAAAAAAACCTTTCAGGATTTATCTCCTTTCCATGTTCAATTAAATATGGAAGACTATGACGACCTTGTTACATCATACCTGTGTTCATTCAGTCTAGTGTTCTGTCTTGGAAAGGAATATCAGGAATTACCTAAAGAAAACACAGTTACACCTATGGTGGCAGTCTCTGATAACAAGAGCTGATTGCCCAAATGTCTCTAATGACTATGACTGACTCATTTATTTAAACAAAATTATTAACCTCTCAAACTATTAATTCCCTTACGGAAGTCCCTAGAACCCACTCTACCAGGACATTAAACCTTTAAGAAATTTCTGAACCTTGGAAAAGGGACCATATTCTAATCCTTCCATCATGAAGCTATCCTGACAGTCATTCACTAGCCTTATGTATGTATCTGCCTTCCTTTGTGGAGTATGATGCAGCCAGCACTAGTATCTCCAACTCATGAAGACTCTAAGAGCTCTTGAAATAGAAAGTGTTGCACACAGCAGATCTGAAGATGACGGAAGTAGAAGTATTTTGAGTATCTTTCCTTCTGCCTCCTTCATTTTCTCAGTTGAGAAACTGACACAGTGAGACTGGTCTATCCACAAGCACTTTTGTATGTTACTGATAGATTCGAGATAAATGGTCAGGTTTTTGTTTGTTTTTTTGTTTTTTGTAATCACATGGTTCTCACTACTGTGTTGTCATGTCTAAAAATATTAGATTCTTTGTAAAATATAAATTATATCACATTCATTGTTCCTTTTGAGATTTAGCATGTACCCAATTCATAATGTTCTGGATTTTGTGAAGAAAAAACAATTTTCTTCTGCAGTAAATGACAAGAAGCTGAACTTCTGGTTCTGGCAGCTGTGTGACTTGGCAGCCACTAAACTTTTGGCATCTCATCTTTTCATCTGAAAAACTGAGATAAAAATATCTGCTAGGATTATCACATGTAAGGTGATTGTGAAGGGCAGATGAATTAATATATAGAAATGACTTTATAAACTCTAAAGAAAATTGATTCCATTTGTAAGTTCATAGCCTCACTTTGTCTTCACCTTCACCAGTTTAAAAAGCCTTATTTACACAATATTCCTTCTAGATTTAATAGAAACCAAAAGTTTTTAAATCATGACTTAAAGACATTTCTACAACACTTAGTGTAAATATTTTTGTCCCCACAGACAATATAAACCTACTTTGCTGCAGTGCTCGGTCATTTTCCCCACTATTTCTAGATGGGTGTTATTTTTTAAGTACATACCTTTAAAGTAAAAATACTTTCAAGAGTTTTTTTGTTTTTTGTTTTTTGTTTTTTTTATAAAAAGTGAACCAAATACCTAAATGTCACTTACTGATACATTTTACTGGCTCTCTGTTGTCTCTTTAATCCAGATATCTTATTTGCTATCAAAGTCCCCTCTCTATCATCTGGCTCCATATAATTTAGACAACTTTACCAACCTCTCAGCCTTGCTCCACAAACTTGCCACACGTGTGTGGGTCTGATATCTAGTGCTCACACCTGGTTCTGTATCCCTCACCCAAATCCAGTAATTTCCTGTGATAATCTACCTTTTCCTTTTTGGAACAGTCCATTTAAATATTTTTTAATTTACATAATGCTTTCAATGTCTGATATTAGAATCACTTTTTCTACCCAATGCTGTGTGACTGGTGATTATTTAAACTAAGACCCACAATTATCTGACCCTTGATTATTTCCATGTATTAAGACTGGCCTCATATGATTTTCTCATTGTTTGTCCTATATCCCCAACTAGTTCATGAGCTTATGTTTGTGAGAATCATTTCCTGCAGTCACTATTGGTCCTTGTCTTATATACAACAATGCCTGTGTCACATTAAGCTTCTGTAATTGTTGAATAGTAGACATATCCGTAGTCTTTCCATCTTCCATTTTGTAATCTCACTGTGGACTGAAGTGCATCCCTCCATGTTTATCATTTTGACCTTTTTCCATTCACTGTTGTTTTGTTCTAATCACATACATGGGCTGTTCCAGTCACAGTCTTTCCTTATTTCTGCAAGTCTGTTTTCTGGTTATGTCCAGAGACTGAAAGTTTCTCATTTTAGGAACAAAGGTAGACACTGCCTTTTTCATGTGATAACTAGAAAATGTGTAAAAAAATTATGAAGTGACAATACAATTTGTAGTGTGGTTTAACTTGAAAGTAGTTTTTTTTATAATTGTGAGAAACTGGAATAAGTGTGTTAACTTATGAAGCCTGATAGTAATGGCTTTTTTATTTTAGAATTAAAGTACTAGTTATGCCATGGTCAGTAATGAATTTTGTGCTCACACATAAGAAACTTCAGTAAGTTTATTGAATGTGACTTAGTTTAGTTTATGAATCTTAGCGATTGAACAACTACTTAAAAATATTTAACAATGCCTATTCATTCTTTTCTTTTAATTTATTTTGTATTTTATTTGTTATAGTTTGTACTGAAATTTACTTACATGTTTATATTTGAGAATGGAATATTGATGTTGATAGTAAAAATTAGAATAAAACTAACAATTGCTTTCTAAATAACATGAATTACTGCTTTTGTATATTCTTGTAATTACATAAACATTTATGAGTTTTGAGTTGTGCTGCACTTTGTGTTCAAAAACATTAAAAGAAAATCAACAATAAAAATGTAATTGGAAAACCGATTTTGAATGTGAAATAATAAAGATAACAAAGACTTTTTGGACTATGTGACATTCCATAGAAAGGACTACATATTTTAAATTTTTATAGTATCTGCCTTTCCTTCTCCTCATCTCCAGAATCTTGTACAGTGTTACATTTGCTGGACAACTCAGTAATTGGAAATAAATGATAGAATAAAGAGAACTCTCAGTTTTTAAAGATAAATTTTTCCTTCTAGTTAACTTATGGTTAATAGTCTCTCACTGGCATAGTTGAAGCTATTTCCTAGTGTTGATTAATGAGTACATCTGTATTTAATTATCATTTGATACACCTGTCTATTATAATCGTTGACTATTATAATTGAGATAGTAATGCATAAAACCTTGCATGGACAGAGGCCAAAATCAATAGAGAGTGAGTTATTAAATTCACCAGATCTAAGTTCTCAGTATGTATTTTTTAGTCAATTTTCTTATATTTATTATAGATTAACCTTTATATAATTCTCTTGCTGAATTAAATCACATACATATTATATATAGTTATTGTCATCTGTTTTATATCTTGCATTTGTAATTATCACAAGATAGATTTTTAATTCTTAATACTTACTAAAGACTTTTCAACTTTATTATCATCATTTTGCCTTAATTTGTTCTTCCCAGTTTGTATGTTATATATAAACTGACTTGAGGCTGCATACTCTTTTAGTCTAGGTCAAACATACTGTTAAAGTACGCCATGAAATTATGTATGAGTTTAGCATCAATTATTAACACAGACTAGAAAAGTTGTACCTTTGAGGTGCAATTATTTTTTAATGGTTTACCCTCAAGAAAAATGATATTCATAAATAAGTAACATAATGTATACAGTTTTAAATGCATGTAACACACTGAGGTTCTTATCATTTTAGGGGTCGAACTGGAAAAATAAGAGTGCAGAGCCTGAAGATTGGATTGACATCTCTTTCCAAAGGTCTCTTAGAAGAAAAATACAGATGTACGTAAGACTTTGCTATATCAATAGTGCTTTTAATAATAATAGTCATAGTTAAATTTATTGAAGACTTATTTTGTATGATAGCCCAGTAACTAGTTTCCTTATTTTAACTCTTTCTTTACATGGGCAGATTAAACAAAGGCTATCAGTGTAAAGATAGGAGAGTTTGGATAAAATGTAAAGCTGACTATAGGATCAAGAGGTGAAGTGCCTGATGGAGTGAGAACTAATTACAAATTACATCTCTTCTAACACTTAGAATAATAGTTTCATATGATAGATATTTCCCTACTTAAATTAATGCTGCAGTAAGTTAAAAACCTAGTGAAAGGCTGTGGAGATATAAATGATGGGTGAGTGTTAGATTGTAGATTTTCCTGTCTCTAAACCAAATCTATTCTATGTCTGTATACTTGCAGTAATAAAAGAAAACTGAGGTGGACTTGACTCTTTATGCTAGACTTTATACTTGAAACTTACATATTTTATGCTTAAAAATGTTAGTTGGTCTAGAACTATAGTAAAACATAGATCATTTATAATATGAGAAAATAGGTGATAAAATGCTTTATTTTATATTTGTTGTTATTCATTGAATATTTGCGAGTCTCTGTTGTCAGCTAATGAAAGGCATCCTGGCGTTTGGAAAGGGTCCGGCTCAGGAGCCAGTGAGATCGTCCACAGACCCCAGGCCTGTGGAAGTGTTTGAGCATGTTTGTGCAGGTCACAGGTTCCCACTAAACGCTGCCAGTCCTAGTCCCCCCCAGTTCACGGTTCAAGAAATGGAAATTTAGTGGATTTTTCTCAACTGCAGAATGATGCTAATAATTCTTACTTTGAAAGCAATTTAAGATAACATCTCAAAAGTACTTTAAAATAGCAGTTACAGAAAGCTGTAGTATGTGTACACAATGGAATACTATTCATCAATCAAAAAGACAAATGTATGGCATTCGTGGCAATGTGAATGAAGCTAGAAGGAATCAAGCTAGCAGAAATAAGTCAGAAAGAAAAGGAGAAATACTGAATGGTCTCACTTATATAAGGGACAAAGGGAAAACAAACAATCAAACAAATATTTAAAACTAATTTTTAGCAAAATTGAAGCATAGAACATGAAGGAGGAAAATCAGGATTGGGAGGGGCACAAAAGATTAAGATGATGGTTCACAGGTGATGAGGTGGTGGGAGAATCCCAGGTAGATAACAATGTAAAATAAAATAAATAATATAATAAATAATAAAAACATGTGTACATACATACATATGTAAGCAATAAATAAATAAATAAAAACTGAACTTGTTCCCTCCCCTCCCCCCAAAATAGGATATGCAATTATGTCAAAAATATATATATATGTAATCACTAAAATTTTTTAAAAATAAAAAAAATAGCAATTACTGGATAAATATTGGTGATTGCGGCTGTCTTTCCAAATCTTAAACTACACTAACCTTATATTTTTTTCATTTAATCTTGTCCATAAGCTGTGCCTCTATGCATATCCCATTATCATAGTCCAGATGATACTTTACAGGTTTCTCCATCTATTGGAGGGAGAAGAGGAGGGATATTAAATGAACAGAAAGATACCAAAAGCAAGAGGATATTTGAATTTAGTTATGTTTGTGTCTATGTGAATATACATAAGACATTTTTAAAACTTTTGTTATAAGGCTGCTGAGAAGTGCTTTGATTTTGTACTTTATTATCGGGAACATGTTGACTTGTTTTTCTTACAGTTTGATGTACTGTCAGGGAAAAGAGTTGTGGATTTCTATGAAACAGAAATCTGATTGTAGAATCCGGAGGCAAGGTGACTTGTTGAAGTCAGAGCCTAGTAAGAGGTGTAGGAAAAGACTTTGTTGGAGGGACACTTTATACAAAATTAAAATCCCCTTCAGCTTCATAGTTGTCCAGAGATATCATCAAGGCCAAAAAAGGTAATCTTCATAAGTGGCTTGGAAGGAGTAATGTTGACAACAGCACCAGAACACGCAAATTAGGAAGGACTGTTCCTGTCATGTGCGATTTGCAGTTTTCATGTGCTCCAGAATGCTGTCAGTTCCCCAAGACTAGTAATTACTCCCCAGTGCTCAACTGACTCTGAAATTCAACCTCAGAATTGACCATGAATCTTCAAAAATTGAAGCGTGATCTAATTTCTTAGATAAATGGGTCCACCCCACCTAGCCAGCCGTTTCCTTTTTCAAGCTGATTATTAGGAAGTAGCATCACACCCAGAGGAAGAACTGTAGCACTGGCTGGAGTCAAGGAGCAAAACCAAGCTCTAAGCACTAGGCCATATGGAAGATGTTCTTTATCTGACAGAACCTTCAGGCAAATCTCTGGAATGTAAACATCACATGGGGGGCATCTGGACTGACACGTGATCACACGCTGAGCTCTTTTTTCAAACGTCAGGAACAATGCTCTGGGTGATACCACATTAAACTTTTAGATCATGGCAAAGGAAGCAAGAAACCCCTGCAATGAAATTTCTGGTATTTAATTGTATGCATGAAGGCTACTATTTTAGGATGTAATTAAATATTAAATCTCTTGGGTTGAGGTCTTTAAATCTTTGTGGGGAATATGGAGACTGGGGAAATGTTCTGGAGGATTGTCTTGTTTTATACTTTGTGGTCCTTCATGACTGATTCCAGTTTTGATTTCCCTGGTGAGATCAGAACAGTTCATCCTAGTTATGTCCTTTGTTAGATTTAAGATTCATGACAACTTGCTTTCCAGGCAGTGTCAGACAGAGCTGACATGCTGGCTGCACGTTGATTTTGCAACGACTAATGCCATTCTCCTTACCCAGGTGACCTCCTTCTTACTAGATGTCTTCCTGACAATGTCCTTTGATTGGGGGCCTTTCTGCTTCTATTGCGGTGACCCCTTTGTCTCATCAAATGCACATTCATAAGGCATCTTTCAGAACGACCTTTGTATCTCTTCTGTGCTCCTTTATTAGAATTTGGGTTTTAGATCGTCTTTCCTCTGACCCATGCCCACAGCCAGCCCTCCTGTATGTATCTTGAAGTAAGCGTGACTTTGTGGGATGGTTCAGAAATGTCAAAAAATTTAAGGGATCTTTTGCTTGTTTTATGTATAGTTTTATCTTTAAAGTGGCTTAGTAGTGTCTACCTCAAAAGAGGAAAGTTGGAGACAGTTGATCTTGCTGAAAATATGTATCTCTCTCTAAAGATTATTATACATGGGCATCAACTTTGCATTTGTCTAATATACCTTTTCCCAGGAGTGAGTTTTAATGAGCATCATAATGAGAATTCTGGATAAATATTTGTTAGCTATCATAGTCTTATTTTTAAAAATGGAAAAGAAGAGAGTAGAACCTAACTATATCTAAGTGTGTAAATGGTAATAAAATTTATCTTATTTGAATTTGCTTTCCGTATGTATGCTTAAATTAAAATCATATTTCATTATAATTGCTGTGTCAATAAAACTGAACTTGGTTCACTTGTTTGAAAATTCACTGTTGATAGTATTAGATCCCTAGCAATATTTCCTCAAAAATAATGATTCATTTTGATCTGATATTCATTGAATATGTCTGGATTGAAAGCTTTTGTGATTGAAAGTTTCACATGGAAAGCATGTAGAATTATGTGTCATTGAATTTTTAGGAGTTGTAGGTACCTTTCCAAAGTGTTTTACTTTCTATTATGGAAGTGAGTTGTTCCTATGTGAAATTTCTCCTTACTTCAGCTTATTTAAAGTCTACTAGATTTATTGCTGGGAATATGATAATAATTTTAATTTTAATAATTTTAAATAATTCAAAATACTGTGAGTGGTGTATAGATGATAAGCCAATGCTGGGAAGAGGGAAGAATTTTAATTTTATTGAATCAGGCAAATTATAGTTCAGTGGTTTTTAAAAATGGATAGAAAAATCTATGGATTATGTGAAAAGTATATACAAGTGTTTACTAAATGTTTAGCTTTGAATAAATGTATTTATTATGAATACATTTCTGATAGATATGAAATGAAGTAAAATAAAAATAATTTTTATAAATAACAAAGTATAAGAGGTTGAGTGGGCTGGAAAAAAAACTGAAAAGATCCCCTCCTGGTACTTGCGGTGTTTTGTTTTTTTTTTAAAAAGATTATAAAATTTATTCTGGTTGACAATTTAGGCCATAGACATGTGCATAAAAATTCCATAAAAGGGATCAGTATGTGGGGGGGTGAGGAAGGGTGGAGATGGGAGGGATTGGTCAGGAAGGGAATGTGGTGGGTGATCCCCAGGGAATGCAAAGATGTAAAACACATATATAAAAAAATAAATAAATTAAGAAAAAAAAAGGAATCAGCACAATTTCTACGCTGGGGAGAAGCAGCTCTCCTGCCTGCCTAGCACTATGCAGATGGCTCTCTTTTTCTTTCTCCATTCCCTAATAACTGTCCTTTTTTTTTTCTTTTTTTAAATTTAATTTAAATTTAAAAAAATTACATATATATGTACATTTATATTTATATTACATTATCGCATTGTTGTGTACCCCGGGGCTTTCCCACTTCGCTAACACCTGTTAACCATCCTGATATGATCTTTTGTGCTCTTTACTTGCCCCACCTTCTTCCAATGTTTCTTATATAAAATAGGCTTGAGTATAAAAATATTTAAGGGAATTAAAAATGAGCTTATTTTGTAAATAACAAATTTAGGAATGAAAACCTGAAGGGTGTTCAATTTAGATTCATTGTCTCTCAATCAGTAGAGAAACCTTATTAAGACCACAGAATGAACCCACATTTGTCTGTTGTACTGCTTAAAAGGGAAATTTCTGTTTATCCTTTATATCCATTGATGTGTAAGCAATAAGCTGTTCTAAGATATTTGTGGGTGATGGGTTCCTGATTTCAGACTTTAATACTTAAGACATTGGAATTCAGCTGGCAACTCATCAGACTATGCCCCAGTGAGTTTCTTTGTTTGTTATCTGCATCCTTCCCCAACAAAAGTTGTATTTTATATCATACAGCACATAAGCAGATGAAAATTAACCTCTCTCTTCCCTTGCAGATCTTTTTAATGAGGTGGCAGGGCCGACAGAAATGTGTGACCAGAGACAGCTGGGCCTGTTACTTCATGATGCCATCCAGATCCCTCGGCAGCTGGGAGAAGTAGCTGCTTTTGGAGGCAGTAATATTGAACCCAGTGTGCGGAGCTGCTTCCAGCAGGTAAGTATGAAGTGTGCCTGACAATGTGGCATGTGTAAGGGTTCAGAATGTACCCAGAAATAGAGCAAGGATTGGACTGGAGCCAGACAATGGGGAACATTGGGTACCATTCCATCGAGTTTGTATTTCATTTCTTTAGGTCCCTTTGATCGAAGGAATGACAGCTCCCTCAGATATTTCTCAGTGAGATCCAAAATCTTTAGCATGTGCTGCTAAGTTGCTATAGTTCGTCCCTCCCTATGCCTGGATTGTGTCCCCCTGCTCTCTGCTTTGCATCATACTATTTCAGGTCCTTCACTCCTAATTTTATACCTTTGACCTTGCACTCTTTTTAGAACTTTCTTCTATGCTTCCACCTGAAAAATCCCTTCTCATCACCAGTCATTATTCATTGTTTAGAGTTTTGCTTAAATCTCACTTCCTCTGGTTATCCTTCTCTGACCCCATCAGCTGGGGTTGTATCTCCAATCTCCTCTGTCTTGGCAGTAGGTTGGTTACAATTATAATTAGATACTAAATCAATTCCTTGTGTAGTGTTTGTTTACTTTGATATGAACCCATGAGCAAGGAACATTTCTGTATTTTTACTGACATAACCCTAATTAGAGTCCCTAGAACATCAAACCTACTTAAGAAATATTTATGAAAAAAATGAATAATAATGCCCTAAGGTCCTTGTAGGCAAGAATTTTTAGAAAATACCAGTTTTCTTTGAGGGGACACATACAAAAGGAACATAATGTAAAAAGTTTTGTACTGTGCTAGGTTACTGCTTTTAAACTGGAAAAGCACTTTAGTTTCTTTTTAATACTATTTATAACAGCATTGTAGAATGTTACTCTTGATGTTATATAGCAGCACAAGGTACAAGTGTTTGGATATTTTGCCTAGGTTTATGCCATGGTTTATCATGGCTGAGGGAAAAAAAAATGTTCACAACATCTCTGTAAAGAGAATTGATGCTATGACTTATTAAATTTTATAATGGCCCTTATTCTTATCTTAGAGATTCAGAAATTACCAAATGAAAATTTTAAATATGATTCTGACATGTTCTGGTTCATAGCTTGACCTTGACAACAGGAGAAAAGCTGTTTGTGTCAGTTTATCTCTGAGCATATGAAATTTTCTTAGAATCAGGATTTAAAGAGAGACCAGGTGTATTGCTGGGATTTATCAGGATGAATTTGGAAATCCTTCCAAGTGTATTCATAGTAATATGCTGAAACAGGACTGAAGCAGGGCACAGACATAACTGTTTTTCTTTCGCATTTATAATGCTGTATAAACTCAAATGCCTTTGAGTTCAGAAAGCGCTGAGACTTTCACAAATGTGTACTGTCTTTAGATAAATGCATTTTCTAAAAGGACAAGGAAAACGTAAAATAACTGTCAGCAGAATTGAAGTGAAGAACTAGAAAGGGGGAGGAGAAAAATCTGGGGAGCGATGGACACAAGAGATTAAGATGTAAAAAGTAACAAGGTAGTGGGTGAACCTCGGAGTAGACAACAATATTATATATAAATATATATGTAGTATGTATGTGTATACACACATATGTATGCGCAATCTATTAAAATTAAATTTAAAAAAGGAAAAAAGATATTCTTTAGACTTCAGGTATTTATATGAAAAGAACACCTAGTATTGTTTTTTGTTTTGTTTTTATTTTTATTCTGAGTATCTGACGATATTAGGATGTTTTTCTTCTACCTCAATAGGCAGTTCTTGCTTTTTCATTTTGAGTTTCTAGGATGTTTGCCACTAAAAGAACTTTAACTTAACTGACCTAAAATAGTCATGCACCTTCCCATTTAATTTTGTGTAGATTTTCAGATGATGAAGCAAGAAAACTTGCTACAATTTAAATGAAGAACTTTCCCTCACTTTTAATATATTTCTTCTTCACCAGAATAACAATAAACCAGAGATAAGTGTGAAGGAATTTATAGACTGGATGCGCCTGGAGCCGCAGTCCATGGTCTGGCTGCCAGTTTTACATCGAGTCGCAGCAGCTGAGACTGCAAAACATCAGGCCAAATGCAACATCTGTAAAGAATGTCCAATCGTAGGCTTCAGGTAAGAGGATATTCAGGCAGTAGTGGTGGGTGGTAGGGGTGGGGGCGAGCAGCCTTTTCTCTTCTGCTTGTATAATTTTACTGTATGTCCATCATCCCTTCCCACTTGTTCCCCATGGGGGGTTTGCTTCCTGAATCAATGAGTTTATTCCACCAATCTAAAACTTGGATTCTGTCTTTCATCCACAACACAAAGCTCATTTTATCATCATTATCATCATCATCATCATCATTATTAATATTATTAATAATGTTATTATTATCATCATTATCATTAGTACTCTTTCTGCCCCTGAACCAGATCTGAGTTTCTGTTACTATGGATCACAGAAATGTTTATGTATAATTATTACATGGCTCATTATACACATAGAACCTGGATGGAATTTGATGAGTGTTTAGAGGCCTTTGGGGTCAAACTCAGTAATCACAAAGCAACATTTAAATGTTAACTGATAAGTAATCAAATTACTTTGTGCTATTCCTGCCAAGTTCATTGTGAAGTGGATGAGTACTACCATTCACCTTCATGGGGGGAGGCTGGCTAAATGCTGTGTTTAATATCAGAGTGTGTCTGACTCATCAGCTTATTGCCCCCAGCCAGACTGTGCAGAGTTTACAACTTGTCCCAGCATAAAATAGTTCATGGGTCTTTCACTTAAGTAAAGTATGTGTTGGACATTTCAGAGTACTATGTTCTCACCTGGGGATGAGAGTATGGAAAATGGCCCCAGTGTAATTTGGAAATCTGTAATGAAACAATACAAGCCTGTTCAGCAGTGGTGTCCAGGGTTCATACTTACCTCTTATTCCTGTCTGAAGAGGAATTGACGAAGAAGGTGATATTCTAATGGAAAGTGAGTAGAGATGACTGGAATTAGTTTTGTTTTGCATGGTGTCAATAACCATACCTAAAAGCAAAACTGCTTTCATTTGAGTAGCACAGTTTGTATGAAGAGTCTCATTACATTCTCTGTGGAAAACTGACAAAAGCAACTGACTCCAAACATTCTGTCCTTCCAAAACTGGGGAGACCTAAAGTCTTACAAGTTTGGAAGGTTGTATACCTGAGGGGCTGTGCAATCTAAGTGGTCTTTGGAGTGATATTGGGATAAACTGATGACCAAGATAATGGATTCCTTAGTGGAAATTAAGGGGAAACATTGAAAAGTAGAAAATTGGAAAGGTGTAGTTTAAAAGCAACAGGCTTGTTGGCGTAGGCAAGTTTGAAGTATCTGGTGTACAGATGGCAAAGAGGAAATAGCTGAAATGATACAATTCTAGTGAGAAGAGAAACCAAATGAAATATGTAGCCATCAAATCAAATAATTGCAGGCATTTTTCAAGTCCTTACTCTGTGCCAAGTGCTGTGCTACAATGTGTTGCACTTTTTAATTTCACTTATAACTTCATAAAAATCCTGTATATTAGTAGTATACTAAGTCCTCATTTAATGATACGTTTTGAGAAGCCACTTTAAGGGGGGGGGATATAGAATAAAAGGGCATTTTCAGGGACCTATTGGATTTTCTCTGTATGTGAGAAAATTAAGACTGAAGAGGTCAGGCAGTTTGTCAAGGTCAAATATCCAATAAGTAGAGTCAAAAATGGATTCTAATGAGGTGAACTAGATATTTGGAGAGATTTGACATTAAGCAATGAGATGATACTGAACAGAAACATTGATTTGGGATGTTGATTAGTAGACCAAAAACACTACCGTGGATATAAAAAGTAATGTGAAAACTGTAGCTTGGGAGAGGACTGTCTTACAGAAAACCTGTCACATACAGCCATTACTATATTCCAGAGATGTGAGGAGGGACCAGATTTCTTAAAAGCTCTAGTTGTGAAGAATGAAAGAATGGACTGAAAATATTAGCATTTCATTACTGTTTAAAGACATTCCTTATTGAATAGAAAATTGTCTGGGTTCATTGTATCATATCAAGATTAACCAAAGTTGAGGTGTTAAGTATGTAGTGTGTTGTTTGGTGTTTATTGTATATTCTCCCTGCTTTTGACTAAACTTGAGAGATTCCATAAGAGATATATGGCTGAATCATTATAAAGGGGAATGGTGTTAAGTAGTATGTTTCAAGTGTTAAATTTTCAGTACTGATGTAAAATTCATACGTGCAATCTCTAATAGAAAGATGTGGGTTACCAGTAGGCCAGGTCAGGTTATAGCAGGTTATGTGGCAGGTGGTGTACTGAGAATAAGCTCTGGAACTAGAGCATAGGCTGCTTGGGTTGAGTCCTGGAATAGTTCTTTGAAAATATGACTTCAGATAAATTGTTTGACCTTCCTGAACCCAAATTTCTTCAACTTCAAATCCTATGAGTGCTTCCTCAAAGTAATTATTAGTACATGAAATTGGCTAGGACCGTGCTGATCACAAAAAAAGAGCAGATATTCAGTAAGTGCTAGCTCTTATTATTACCACTAACATCATTAAATGGGCTGGTTGCTAAGCCTATGAGTGCTATTGAACTGTCATGAACTGGTCCATTAAGTGGAAATTCCAGGAAACCTGAACAATGATGATGTTCAGTGGAAGTCAGGATGGAAAAGAAAATGGGGAGTGATGGGGATGGAGGGGAAAAAGTAATTAGAAAAGGATGGAAGGGAGAGGAACATGAGTGAGTTCTTAAGGAAGAAAAGTAGCGTTGTGTTGTGGATATCAAAGAGCACAGTGTAGAAGAATCACAAGAGGTGCCCGGTGCAACAGAGAGTTTCTGAAAGTCATATGTAATCTTAGGTCACTGGTAATCTTAGAATTCTTCTGTTATGATAAGGATGGAAGGAAGTTTCCAGACTCAGAAAAATAAGTATGTGCAACTTATTCAAGAAATCTAGCTAGACCTTGAAGATAATGTTTCAGTGTATTCAAAGTGGCAGCATAGTGAGTGATCTATTCCTTTTACTTGCATGCATGCTTTCCCAGTTTTCTCTGCTGAGATATAATACATTTAAAACTTTAAATTTCTGGGTAGAATACAAATATATATGGAGTTGATACTTGCTTTAGTGACAAAGCATAGGCTAGGTTTCTTCAAGCTAATGGTAACAAATATTACACAATGTTTATGCATGAAGGGAGTTCATGTAAGAACAAATTCAGTAATAAAACAGGGCCAAGATAGAATAAATCTGATAAGCAACTAGGTAAAGAGGTGCCTCACTCTTGAACTAAAGGAAAAATGAAAAGCTAACTTCAGACATAAAGATAGGGGGATATATGCACACCCTAAACTCCCATTCCCTAAATCCACATATCCAAGTCTACTTTTCTTTTTTCCATCATCTTCTTGTGAAGTAACACTTTACAGAACTAGATAGGTTTCAAACATACAGTTTTTTACCACAGCTACTGTATAGATCATACCACCAAACAATCGCACACACTCTACCAGTTTCCCTGTCTCTCTTTCCCCTCTGGGCAACCACCATTCTGTAATCAGGCTAAGGATTTGTGTTCCTTGTGTTTATCCAACTGCCTTTTCCTTCTTTATAGTCCACAGGTGAGCGAGATCATATTTATCTTTCTCCTTCAGACATATTTCTCTTAGTATAATCTCCTCAGGGTCCATTGTCATAAATGCAAAATTCCTTTACTTTTTGTCTACTCATCTATTGTTGGACACCTACTTTGTTTCCATATCTTGGCTATTGTCAATATAAGTGTGCATGTGTCTTTTCAAATTAGTGTTTTCATATTTTGGGGGTGCTTAGAGTTGGGATTTAATTTTTTGAGGAACTATCATAATGATTTCCCACCAACAATACATCACGTTTCTTTTTGCTCCATATTTTCAACAACACTATTTCTTCACTTTTTGGTAGTAGTCATTCATTCAACCTAGTATTAAGTGGATTCTCATGGTAGTTTTGATATGCACCTTCCTAATGATAAGGAGTTTTGGACATATTTTCGTGTATCTGCCAGCCATTTGTATGTATTCTTTGGTAACAATTCTATTTACATCCTCTGCCCATTTTTGGATCGGGTAGTGTATGTCTTTTGTTGTTGGGTTTTATGAATTGTTCATATATATTGACTATGAACTCCTTGTCTGACATATGCTTTGTAAATACCTTCTCCCTCTTAGTATACTGCCTTTTTTTGATTTTTCAGTGATTTCTTTCATTGTGCAAAAATATTTAGTTTGCTATAGTACTATTTTTTGATATTCTGTGCATCTCGCTACTCAAGAAAAAGACATCACAAAAACTGATGTCAAATATTATATTTTATCAACTATTTTTTATATATTTTATGGTTCAGGTCTCATATTTAAGTCTTTAATATCCACTTAACAGTCTAATTTCATCCTTTTGCATGTAACTGTCCAATATTCTCGGCACACTTATTGAAGAGACTTTCCTGTCTTTCATTCTGTGCTCTTGCCTTCTTTGTTATATAAAGTTTGCCCATGTGTGTGTGGTTTTATTTCTGAGCTCTCCATTCCATTCCATTTATCTATGTGCCAGTTTTTAATTCTAATACCAGACTGTTTTTATTACTTTATCTTATAGTACAGTCTGAAGTCAGGGGGCATGATATCTTCATTTTATTCTTTTGTCTCAGGGTTACTTTGAATAGCAGGAGTTTTTTGTGGGTTCACATAAATTTTATATCTTGGTTTCCATTTCTGTGAATTGTTCCATTGGGATCTTAATAGAAATAGTGTTGAATCTATATATTGCTTTAGGTAAAATGGCCATCTTAAGAATATTGTTTCTTCTAGTTCATGATTTTGTACCCTTCAACTTTGGTGCTTAGTTATTATTTCTAACAGGTTTTTTTTTTTTGGGGGGGGTGAAATCTTTACGGTTTTCTTTGCGTAATGTGTTATCTTCAAACAGTGAAGAATGTGTGCATAATGGAATAACCTTAACTTCACCCAGACTGACTTTATATCAAACTACCATTATATAACTTTTATAAATAAATAGATAGATACATACATACATACATACATACATACATAGCATATATTTCATTTTGCAAAATGTTTTATAAGCTGAGAATTGTTTTCAGTTAGTAGTGCAGATAGCTGCTTAGTAGAAGCATAGATAAATTATAAATAAGACATTTAGTTTGCTTTCTTGAAAGAAAAAATTCTTTTTCTTTCAAACTAAGGAAAGAAAGAAAAATTTGAAAGAAAATTTTTTTCTTTCAAACTAACTTTGCCTTTTTCTAGGCAAATTGATGGTGAGTCCATAGTCTTCTAGATCTTATAATTATTTGTCCTCCCAGATATATTGAGGTGTAGTTGACATATAATATTATGTAAATTTTTTATGTGTAAAGTGTCACTTTGATACAATTCCATTGCAAAATTACCTCCGCTACATAGTCTAACACCTTCGTCATGTCACATATTACCATTTCTCTTTCATGATGAAAATATTTAACACTCTCTTCACAACTTTCAGGTATACAGTATGGTCTTATTAACTACTTTCAACATGCTGTACTTTAGGGGCTAGAATTTATAACTGAAACTATGAATTCTTTCACCAAAATCTCCTTTTTCATCATTCTGTATTATACTTTGTCATCCTCCTACAGGTGACCTCTATCTTCAATGTCATCTATACTAACAGAATGACTCTTCTCAATATCAGGTCCACTTTCTAGGAAGGAGGCAGAGTGAACATGCTCCCTCTTCAATGAGTCAATCCCTTGATATTCCAACTAGACATCCCACAACAATACCTATCACTTGACTTGTGCTATTAGCCACCATGAGCAAGAGAAAGTAAAAAAACATATTTTCAGTAGGGCTTTCTGCCTTTAGCAATACAAGTGTTGGTTACCAATAAGGAAAGGTAGGGGGACTCTACCATAAACTGGTTCAGCAGTAAGGTGATATCTTCCCTGAGGAAATATCAGTCATATTTGTCAAGTCTGCTGATAGATCAGGAAATGTTGTCAGTGTATGTAATTGTTTTTAAACCAGGTAAGTCCCCTGCCAAAATAAGCTGGAGGTAGTGCATGCAGACTGATTTTCTTTAGATCTGTTTGCAAGTGACTTTGCAGATCAATTTAGAAGCTTCTCAGCACTTAGTAGTTTACAATATTAACCTTACATAACCTTTACATTTTGTTTCCATTTTCATTAGTCCTGTTAAATTGTTTTCTGTAGCTTTAGATATATTTATGTTCTTAATTACTCCCAGCCATTCTGGTAGGTGAAGAATATAGGAGGTGTTTTCCATTTAAACCCATACAAATTTAAAGTCTAGAGTTTTATTCCCCCAAATGAGATTCTGCAAATGAAAGCTGATGTATATTTTCATTCCTATGGGAGAGATTTAAGAACTCTTTCATTCCAAGATGCATTGTGATCAAGATTGTGACCAGTCTTGGTTTATTCTTTATTATATGGAACTTCTGTGTTCTATTTTTTTTCCTAATGATTAGTTTAAATCAAATATGTAAATGTGCATTGTAAAAAATAATGTTGGAGAGGGAATTTTGAGATTGATTTCATATGGAGAGTATAAATAACATATTGTAGTTTGATGTACCAAGGCAATAAATACATTTCTCCTCTGTATTTAGCATTCACATCCACACATTGCAAAAAAATCTGACTTACATGGACACTTATTTTGTCATCAAGTTGAAATAGATGGGAACATGTTTTAGACACTTAAGTTCCAAAAAATTTAGACACTTGAACTCTAGAAAGTTTGCTTTTTTCACAGGAAGGGAATTTCATGAATTTCTTTTGTGAAGTTCAACATTTCCTTGTCCTAATTTGAAACTAAGTTACTAAGCTAACCTGTGTCTAATATACCTTTTGACCCTGCAGTGTTTCGGATGAATAAGATTCCTTGCCACAAGAGATTGATTTGGAACTAAGTGACAGACGTGTAATCCGGTGAATTTTCTTCTCTTTTCTTTAGATATAGAAGCCTCAAGCATTTTAACTATGATGTCTGCCAGAGTTGCTTTTTTTCTGGTCGAACAGCAAAAGGTCACAAGTTACATTACCCAATGGTGGAATATTGTACACCTGTGAGTACTGAACTACTGTTTCCTTGTTTGTTTTGATATATTGCTTTTGAATCAACTAGTACCTAACTTATTTAGTTTATTTAGTATTAACTTTGTTTCTGGAAATAGTCTCAACATTGCTTAATTATATATAAATTTTGTTGTTTTCTTTTATAAGTGAATATATCAATGTTGATCTAATTAACAAGGAATATATTTTTAAGGAAAATTAATTTATTAAATCGTACTTACAACTGTGTTTTGATTTTAAATAACTTTCTTGGTAACAAATGCTTTTAAGGGTTTATACTGACCAATGTTGTAAATCTTACTATGTGATAAAAAATTGTTTTTTTAGATGTATTTAAATTGTTTTCATAACCAAATGTTATGAAATTAAATGTTGTGAAATTAGAAACATGAAGAAAATGGAAAAAGTAAAACATTTTATAAATATAATTCCTGAATTACTGATTTTCTGTATTTTTCAATGTCCATGATTTTGTTGATTTTTAATTTAATACTTATAAAATATATTAATAATATATTAATAGTAGCAATATATTCATTTATATTTTATCCTGCTTTTTTCACTGAGTATGTTATATCATATTACCCTGAACTGTCAAAAAGTATGTTTTCCTTGTTATGAAATATTTAATTGAATGAATATTGTAATTTAACTATTTCCCCATAAATTTGGGGATTTATTTTATTTTCAATTTTCTGATACTATAAATAACACTCATAAATGTCTTTGTGCGATAGCTCATTCTATAGTTTACATAAATTATGTTTTCATGAAAGAAAGCACTAAAAGTAGATCATTTGGATCAAAGAATATGAGTATTTTTATGACCAAAATACTTCAAGTCATTTCCAAAAAGGTCTATAACCACTTACGTTATTATTGCAATTTGTTAATGTCTTGGTTTTAATGCAGCATCTCCAGCATTGAATACTGATTCTTTTGTTCTTTTGATCTAAAGCTATTTTTTCCTGAAGTTATTGTTATATTCTGTCAGCAGCTATTTTTTAGCTTCTTTCCAAGTAATGAGAAAATTTATTCGCAGGGCTATAACTTTCTTTGGTTTAGGGAATTGAGTTACTTTTTGGGTCATAAATTGATAGGAAGTCAGCAATACTTATAAAAATATACACATATAAATCTCCCGTTCTTAGGTGTCTTATCTCAGATATATAGGAGCCCCATACATGGAGAGGAAATCTATAAAATGGAGCTGTTTAATGAATGAAATACCCATAGTGCTTAACAACTTTAACTAAGGAAAAAATACCCTAAGGACATTTCTAAAGTACTGCTTACTGCTTTAACTTATTTATTCACTCAACAGATAAATACTGAGTCCTTATCTTGTGTCAGGCACTATGTTTGGCTCTGCTAATTCACAAGTATAATGCCAAGATATACAGGATTACTGTCTTTCTGAAAAGTTAGTGTTTGTATTGTAATTGAAGGATGAGAAAGAATCATTTGTGTAAAGAACTAGCCAAAGGGTATTTCAGACAGGAGAAATAGCACACACACAGAGGTCATCGAGAGGTGGCAAAGAGTTTGGCATGATTGGGGCACTGAAGAAAATGGAGCGCATACCATAAGGGGAGGCAGCCAGTAGCACTGGCTCTATAGTTTGAAGTGCCTGTTGAAAAAAATGCATATGCAAGCCTCTTGCTAACAAACGTTTAAGACTTTCAAGAGAACAGTAGCAGAGCATTAAGCCAGCTCAAGGACATATGAGTGTGGGACCCTGTGCAGTCTGCACATCACAGTCACAGAGCTATGACACAGGTTGAGAAAGAGGTGAGAATGACTCAGAAGCATGAGAAACTGGTGGAAGCTTCAGAGTGAATTTCTTTCTTCACAAAAGGGAGAAAATGGTGGGAGAAGACATGGAATTAAAGAGTTAGGTATCAGATTTTACGGAACCTGGTGGGATATTGCAAGAACTGCTTTGGGGGAATTATATATTAATATTTACAGAAGTATAGCTAGACATTTCAGAAACAGATTGTAAAGAACTAATGAGAAAATCTTAAGTACACATTAAAGGTAGATGAAATGATTACATATTTAAAGATATGATGGAAGCAGAGATGTATAAAATGGCTGTTTTTCTTGGTCTTAAATGCAATAATTTCTAATGAATTTGCATAAAACCCACACAATTTCAAATCTGTATCTCTTCAAAGTCTTTCATTGGCTTGGAGGGGTCTATATGAGAATCTCTGAAATACTGATGAATTTTACTCTCCAGTTGCCATTAAAAAAAAAAAAAAAAAACCCTGTAAGTTACCTAAAGCACTCACATAATCACTTGTAGGGTAAATCAGGGTTTTATCATGCCCTTCCACCATTAGCCTACCTGTGGTATTGTGCCCTCCCCATATGATTGTCCATACCGGACCCAAAGGGCGTGCTCATGGGTCTGCTCAAGTGGAAATGGGAACACCTGGGCTTAGGAGATGAGCTAAAAGCACAGAGTCACCCTGGTGGAGGAGGAACTTGAGAGAATTCTGGGAGGAGAACAACAGAGCACTGGCCCAGAGAATGTGTGAAGATGCCTAGGGGTCTGGAGCGTTGGTGGTTTGCCTGCCTCTGAGCCCCACTGACCCTGCTGCCTAGCCTGCCTGCTTACCATGCAATTGCTCCAGTCGCCCTGTCCAGTGTGCCAGGATCCCTGAAATCGTTAAAGCCTGTAAAACCCACCAAGAGCTCTGACATTCTTCTTTAACTGCTAGAACTGATGATGAACCTACCTGGACTGGGGTGGTTGCAAAACACTGCTCACAGTTGCTGTTGTCATTTCTAGGACTTCAGTGTTATCTGCCCTGTAGCTTGACTTCACTTTGCTCCTAGAGGTCCTTCACCCTTTCTGAAGTTTGCCTAGAGATTCTTAATTATCAAACTTCTCATAAATCATCTCTTATGACAGATTCCTTTCATCACTTGACTCACAATACAATTGTGTTTCTGATAAAATGACTAGATATATATGTAAATTGAGTCTCTGAAAGCCTTTTTTAAAAAAATTTATGGTAAAGGATTTAATTTAAATACTTTCCAAATCTTCTCTTTTCATCCACATTCTTTGAATTTTTGTTCTCTATTTGTGGTTCATCTATCTTTTACCCAGTTTCCCTGAACTTACTGAGCTCTGCCTTAGAAAATAAGTTCAAATTTTTCACCAATGGTGTTAAGTGTCTCTTGAGTGTTAAATGTTGAGACCCTTTCCATGTGGATCCTGTAACTTGCATTTCTCATAGTGCATCTCCGTTCACTTTTAAGAAAATAGTCACAATGCCAGCTTGATTTCTTCCCCCTTTAAGTTCTTTTTGTCAGCTGAATCTGTATGTTTCTGTTATTAAAAACTTTTAGATGTTTTATTTTAAACTTTCATAGTTCCATAAATACATCTTCCAACATGTCAGATTATTATCTATGACATTGTTTGCCTTTAGTGTAGGAAGACTAAGTATATATAAATTAGCTATCATAACTTAGAAAAGTACTTTTTATATAGAAATGAAGTAGACTTTTCTTTTTCTTGAAAATATTTTAAACTGTTTGTTAAAATTTGTTTATTTAATCCCAATTTGTGCATTTACGAATTCTTCCATTATATGCAATAAGATTTCATCTCAAGTAAACAACATGACAAAATAATAATACCTGTCACCTTTCTCTCTGTTTCCCTAAAGCCCACCTTTTCACAAAAACAGCTCAACTCTTACTTTGTGAAATCTTTCCAAACTCCTCTAGTGTCCTCTTATCAAGCCATATCATCCTGGACCCTTGACCTCAGCCTCTTTTTCACTAGTTGTTGTTTGATTCCTTATTATCTTGTTTCCTGTGTAATAGTTTTACCACCTCAAGCATCATTTTAGCTCCTGAGGACAGATGAATGTTGTGCTCTTCATATTATGCTAGTTCATTCTGGTCCATAAAAGTTAAATGAGCTCATATCTAACATTATGCATAATCATTATGGACTACTGAAGCTGAAAAGGATCTAAGAGGTTCTCTAACTCATCCAATTTGAAAGAAAAAAACTAAGATAAGTGCTTTATATAAAGTTAGTGGCCTGGACTTCGTGGTTTAACTTCACTGGGGAAATCTATGCACTGTTTAGACTATTGGTAAACATATGTTTTCTGTATGCTTGCTGAGATATTATATTGGATTCCCAGTCATATACCTGGCATTGTTCTGGGAATTGGAGATAGAGAAATAATAATGGAAAAGAAAAAGGCCTCAGCGTAGGGAAATTCAACAGAATTACATATATTCTTTAAAGTGAATAAGCTATTAGTCATAATAGTCAAAATGTTTCTGTTACATGTGCACTCCATTTTTGAACTTGGGAATTTTTATTTTTAAAACCAGTTATGTACAGTATATTAAAGATGCTCAGATTTTTAAAAATCTTTTTATTGGCAAAAAGATTTGTTTTCATTTAATTTACAGTGAAAATTACCCTCACTTGATCTTTTCAGCCATCATTTATACTAAGTTGCAAATAACCAAAACTTAATTCTAGTTACAAATAGATGTGTCTGTTAGTACACCCAAAAGATAGTTCTTTAAATGAGAGAGAGGGGATGACTAACTTCACATATGGTTTATAAGAGTTCATGCAGTTCCTGACAGTGAGAGAGAACTGAATAGGGTTAAATAGGAAAAGGCATTGCTTGGAATTGCTGCTGGGGGCAAACATGAGTCACCAAGAGATGAATAAATTGATTGTTACTTTGTCACAAAAGTGCAGCTGAGGTTAATTGGCAAGGACTTGCTGTCTGACTCCATCATTACTCAGCAACTTTGGAAGTGAAAGGTGGCAGGTGAGGTTGGTATAGTTGAAGGCCTAGGGAGTGAACCACTCAGCGGTGTTAATGAGACTGTGATTGATGGCAGCTGTCTCCATGGTGAAGCAACCCCAGGAGGAACTAAAAGGCTAGAGACAAGTGTCCTGGGGGGAAATAACAGATTTATTCATATCAAAGATACAGGTGTATGTGTGAGAAGATTCGACTCAGGGAAGGATGTTTCCAAGTTAGAGATCTGCGGCTAAAAGATATTTTGAGTTGTGATAACTGGATGCAGCCACATCCCAACGTGTGGCCTGAGTACAGGAACTTTTAGAGGTTAAATGGCATTTAGAAAACTCTTGGTTTCTCTAGAAGGAGCAAACGATAGCTATTTCTGGTCAAGGACTGTCAAAGTCAAGTAGACAGGCACATTGGTGTTGGTAGATGAGAAGGCCAGGGTATGGGGAACATGGTGAAAACTTCCTTTTTTTCTTGGCTTCGGTGAGTGATGATTATACAGCCCATAATGGAAAGGATTGTGAGGAAATGGTGCTATCACAGCAATCCACTGAAGGAGAACTCACAGCATTCACTGAAGGGGAAAGGCTGATAGTGCAATTATGAGCAACATGTAGTAAGGGGTGTGTTCATAAGTACAGTAATACAAAATTGATGAAAATAGGGGAAGAGAGATAGACAGAGCTTGTGTGTATCTGGCAGGGATGGTTAGTCTACATAGGAAAAAGGAGAAATGGAGAAGGCAATAGAGAGAGGACTAACTTGTTGGTAAATACAGACACTAGGAATTACAGTAGACTAGAGGAAGGTCATTGGAGAAACATCTTAACTCAGGAAGAAGGGATGGGGTATTCACAAAATTGTATTGCTAGAAAACTTAGCCACACCAGCTATACTCAGCGTTCAAATTATAGGGGTAGAAGCATTGAAAGCTTCCCATGCTTATATTCAGGGTTAGAACAGAAATAGTTCTATTGTGATTTTGATGAGACGAGGACAGGAAAAACAAATACCTCAATGGGAAAGAAGTTATTGAGTTTGTAACACCTCAAACAAATTTGTATTGCATTTTCTAAGTGAATGCAGTTTGTTTTTAAAGCAACAGGTTTATGCTCATTCTTGTTGACTAATATGTGAGGAAATTAACCACAATTTTATATTTTCAGTGCTTTTTGAACCTATAGAATCATAGTTTTTAAAGCTAAAAGTGAAATAACATCTTTTCTTTAAAAACTATACATCATGGCAAGAAATAAACCAAAATAAAAACAAAAGACAAAATTAGAAATAGTTGTTTTGTCCCTTCCTCTCCACCTCTGTCAGATTGTAAAAGTCAAATAGAAGAAAATGCTGATTCATTCTTTGGAAAGCTCCGCATTTTGTTTGTGTCATTTATATTTTGCAGTCTGGCTTTTTCAGATGGGACTTGGAATATTTCCCAATATACTAAAAACTGTAGTGTCATTGCTTTTTCTCTGACCTCTGCACCCTGAATGGTTTTTCACTGCTTGCCCACCTCCCATTATTTTCCTAGCAAGGTACGTGCATTTAGAGCACACACTAACTTGTAAGGTTAAGGTTTGGGCAAAATCTATTTTACTGCATGACTTAATATTCTACTTATTCTTTACCCCTTGTTGATTCTGATAATGCGAATTTTTCAGGTTCATATTTTTCCATGAGAAATTAAAACCTTGAGCCTCTTCATGGAATTCATTGTGTCTGGATTTCAATCAGTGAAACTTGAAACTGAGATGTTGTTCCACAGTTTTTAAAAAGTGATTGATTAAGCAAAATATGTCCAGAGAAAGATAGATACTTAATGATTTCATTCATATAAAGAATGCAATGAAACAAAGGAAAGGGAGCAGAAAAACTAAACCAAAATCAACCTTTGAAATATGACTGCAGAATTGAGGCTTCCAGAGAGGAGAAGGGTGAGGGTGGGAGTAAAAGAGGAAAGGGGCACAATAGTCTGTGTGAAAGATTATAGGTGGCTTGGTGTGGAGGGGTGGGGTGGTGGGGGGCATACTGAATGATGTTGTAGTAACATATATCTGAAGAAGTGAGAACTTATACTCCAACTTTATATGCAGTGTTGTCAACCAGCATTACCTCATTTTAAAGAAGTACAATTAAAAGTAAGGTATCAGAATGTCTGTAAGATAAGTTCTATAGTAAGGAAACATAATGCTTAAAAGTACACATAGGCTATGGGGAGCCATTGGCATATGTATTTAAGAAGTAAATCTTGCTGATGATTTCAGCACTTATGCATAGTTCACATGATGATGTTTATTATCCTCATACATTCATAGTTTCATCTGGCTACTCTTGTGCCTAATGACTCTGTTGCTTTTACTACCTTGATTTTCCTTTATGTACTTCCTTGTTTTTCTTGTCACTTATTCATATTTGTAGTTAGCAGTTAAAGAGTGAATGCCAGTATTTATTAAGAATCAGATGATAGGATCACAACACAATATAAATTGACCAAAATTTTTAGACAGTATGCTTTGGTTTCTTTATTTGTAGTTCTTTTTTATTTATATTGCTAACCAATTTGAACTTGGGTATTTTAGCCTTCTGGTTAATTAACATCATTGCTAATAAGCTGCTGGCTTGAGGAGATTTTGTTGTTTTTTTACTCTGTAGATCAGCATGTATTACATAGGATACTAAAGGATAAGAACTTGAGCAGCAGCTGGGAGAGATGCATAAGCAGGGTATGAGAAAGTGGCATGGACCGCCCATGCCCTCTTCAGGTGTAGTTGATTGGAATAGCTTTTAAAACTGAATTAGTAAAGCAATTTCTAAAAAACCTACTTGACTAATACTGAGAGGTATTTTTAGATTATTTTCTTCCTTGGTCTTTTTGTTTCTTGTAATACACATTAATCAAAGGGAAAGGACTTTCAGTCATTTATCAATGTTTTAAGGTTTAATAGTGTCTAAGTGTCACCATTTGCCATAGGAACAAATCATATCTCTTGTTTGAAATATGAACAGAATAAGTAGCATAATACACATGTATATGTGTGTAGATACACAAACACAAGCAAATGAGAGACTTACTCTAAAATTTGCTCTGTAAAAAAATTGCTTTATTTGTTCATAATTCAAAATGGAAAAAAATTTAAGTGCTCTCTCTCTATATATATTATATATATATATATACACACTATTTTTGGCTGGCAAAATAGAACTCAGAAGTAAAGAATTCTGACACCAGTTTACACAGGAATTTTTAGAGTTTATGTAGATTGTGACATGGAAATATCTATAATGTACTCCTGGGCTTTATTTTTTTTCATTTGGCTCAAGTATTAGTGGGTGAGGAGGAGGTCAAAGACTACTTATTATCCAAATAAGTTTCATTATCTCACTGATATGTAATAATACCATAGAAGAGAAAGTACAATTTTAAGTGGTCACATCTTCACTTATATTTGTGGGTTCAGTTCTAAAATGTTTTTCACAGTGACTCAGCTTTACTAACTTTCCAAAAGTGATAAATTGAAAGACAACTCTCATGTGTATATGTGGGTTCTTATGTGCCTATTAAAAATCAATGCGGAAGACTTTGGGGAAGAAAACATTAGCAGTAGTTTCAGGGAAAAAAACATTTCAGAATATAGGACTAACTAGACTAAAGAGAAGAGTAAATAAACACAATAGCTAAATATCTTAACAGAGAAAGACTTCAACATACAAAAGAACAATGAAGAAGCAAGTAATAAATAAATAAAGCAGTAAAACAAAGAATAGGAGAAACTAAAGAAGAAAGTTAGGGAAGAATACTGAACTGCATTGAGCTTACACAATCAGAAATTTCAGGCTCAGAGTTTTCCAAGTTCTAGAAAATTGTAACAGGTGAGATTGCCTGAATTTCCAAAAGATAAATTATTAAAGCATAGCAAAATAGGAGAGAAACCCCTGTATTAAAAGTCATTTCAACAATACCAGATTCTTTTATCATAATCACAGTTAAACTATAGGGGTAGATTTGGGGATAATAAAATTATCTGTAAAATGCAGAGATATTTTTATTACTTATAAAAATGAGTATATTGATAATTACTAAGGGGGGTTATTACTGTAATGAGACACATGGAAAAAACATCTGGAATGTCCAACAAAGTTGTTTTCTCACTGGGTGGTAGTTGCCTTGAAATAACTGCATCAGTCTAGTTTTACATCCTTAAAGAGTTGTTTCCTCTGGGTAGTCAAGGAGCTGCCAATTTTAATTTTTGTCTTTCATGTATGTGTTTTGTCTAATTGTATTTACACCAAATGCATTTTATATGTGCAATTTAAAAGTAATACTATGTTTGTAAGTTGGTGCAATGTCTTTGGAAAGTTTGCGGTTTCCTCAAAAAAAAAAAAACACAATAAAATTAACACATAATTCAGCAGTTCCATTTCTAGAAATATATCTGAAAAATATGAGAACACCAATTTGAAAAGACACATGTATCCCTGTGTTCATTCCAGCACTATTTGCAATAGCCAAGAGGTGAAATGGCCCAAGTGCCCATTGATGGGTGAATGAAAAGGAAAGATGCTACATGTATCCACAATGGAATAGCATGCAGCTAATAAATAGATGAAACCTTGCCATTTGGTGAGCCTTAAGAGGATTATGAAATAAGTCAGAAGAAAGACAAATATCATGTGAGCTCGTAGACTCTAAAGTGAATGACAAAAACATAAACAAAAACAAAAATACCAAGTCCTCAGATTCTTGCTGTAGACCAAGGTTACTAGAGCAAAGAAAGTGGGAATGAATGGTAATGCGGATATTTATAAAACATATACAGTGTTGTAGATCAGATTATCTCAAATAGTTATATACATTTCAATTTAAATTTTGTGAAAATTAGCACAGAGTATTTTATAAATACTTTACTTAAAATGAAGGGGAAATTCAGACTGTGATAATAAATCTTTCAGTCACTGGCTCTGGGTTCTTTCTGCTTCAATAGTTCAAGTGGTTAAGTGGTTGCTATTCCTAGTAGTGACAGCGCTGGTATGTGAACAGGACCCAGGTTTGCAGGAGCAGCATTTGCCTTACTGTCTAACTTCTTATGTCTGAGTCCCTGGGAGTGTTAGCATCACTGTCCTTACTGGTCAGAAAGGTGATCATAATCTCACTGACTTTAAGATTAAGTGAATTGAATGTAATTTGCAGCAGCAGAGTTCTATACCACTATATATCCCAGTTTTATGTCATGAGATCTAGAATTTTTTTTGTTCTACTTACCTTTCTTACGGCCAAGCTCAGATTTGTTTGGTTGGTTGTTTTGAAATGCATAATTTTAACTGTTGGATAATTTGTGTAGTAATAAGTGATCTGTTCAATTCCACATTTATAATACCATTAGTTCTTTGCTTAAAAAAGAAAAAGAACAAAGTATTATTCCAAATACTTAGCTTAAAGGTCGTTAAGTCCAATTACATTCATTATACTAGGTGGGTGGTCCTCTTTCATTTTTTTAGCAAAACATTACTCTAGTTCTTTAAAATAGAGAATATTAAGTATAGTCATTAGATAGCAAATTAGAACACATATGTAGAAATATATTTTAACTTTTTTGGATAAAAAAAGAGCTTAATTCTTTTTCTTAGCTCTATGCCAGCAAAGAATTCCATTCTACAACCCTGCATATAATTGTATAATATGTAGTTCCTGTGGAATGAATTTCATTTCACATTTTCTTGTAATATTGCATAAAGTTTATGGCATTAATGAATTTATTATTTTATATAACAACTGTTTGAAACTAGGTTTCTTTCTTCATCATAAAAATTGAGGAAATAAATATATGCTGATATGAGAATTCACTCATTAAAAAATTATTTGAATGATATCAGAAGTATAACTTTAATTCTAGCCCTTGCTATAACTTTTGGGGGAAGTAAATAGGAATTTTTACTTGCTTAATTTTTGTAAGAGCTATACTACTTGTGTTTTTGAGGTGATAAGGTTTTGTGGTG
The DNA here is from genome assembly GCA_004024945.1 of Uropsilus gracilis. Taxonomy (NCBI): domain Eukaryota; kingdom Metazoa; phylum Chordata; class Mammalia; order Eulipotyphla; family Talpidae; genus Uropsilus; species Uropsilus gracilis. The sequence goes on from PVHY01003415.1 coordinate 52,636, forward strand.
GTCAGGTGAGAGAGGGAGGTGGTTGGATGATTTTGCTTTGTTCTTCCATGATGAATATATGTAGCTAAAGAATGTACAATATAAAACTGAGCTTTGACTTTTCAATAGTGTGTCATTTTTTTCCCGAATAATAATTCATGTCAGCCCAAGTGTTGAGAAGCAGTAAGTGCATCGTACCAAGTGAAAGAAACTGGTCACAACAGGCCACATATTAAAAACAAACAAACGAAAAACAAAAACAAAACAAAACAGGCCACATATTGTATGGTTTTGCCTATAAGCCATTTCCAAATAGGTGAATCCATTGAAACAGAAAAAAAGTAGAATGAGTACTGGTGAATATGGTGTTTCTTTTTAAGGTGATGAGAAAGTTCTGGAATTAGATAGTGGTGATGTTTGTGCAACTCTGAATACACTAAAAACCTAGCATTGTCTACTGCCTTGGCTGAGACTGGCCAGAGCTCTGGTATCCTTCCATGGGCCTTTTCTCCCACTCCTCCATTCAGAGCTCCCCTGTTGAATACCTAGATAAGGTTAGCAAACCATATCATTCAAAATGAAAATCTTTATATTGCCATATGGAGATGAACTACAAAGAAACTTGTATCCACTACATCATTCTCTGTATGATAACAATGTTATTAGTGAGCAGAACAAAATGAATCTTAAATATCATTCTTGAACACAGGCCTTCTTTTTGCATTTCAGACATGGAAAATGTCTTCCTACCTTTTTCTTCTGCAAAACAGTTAAGATAAGCATCTATTAACTTAGTAGCCTGCAGTTTTGATACCTCTTACAAAAAGGTCAAAATGACCTTTGGAGTAGATGATATATATTTTTGGAATTCTTCCTAGTCCCAGATGTTCATCTCTAAAAATTGTCCTTTATTCCCAATTGTTATTTCTCCTAGTCTTCCTGGTTAGATCTTAGTACCTCCAAACTGCATCTCTTACAGCTACCCCTTTTCCATTACAGAGTGCCATGGATTATTTCCCTTTTTAATAGACTTTCCACACTTCTCTGTACCTGGGAGGATCTGTATACACATAACTGCTGAAAAATATTTTATTCTCAATATTTTTTAAAACAATTACTTTATGAAGCCTCTATTTACCCAACAGGGTTATATATGCCTGTTAGGAATGAAAGATGAGCTATAGAGAAGTAGATAAGTCAGTGTGTTTACTCTGTTAGGTCCTATAGGTAAGTTGATTGGCTTTGCTTTGTAAAGATATTGGAAAGAAGTTTGTCTACTTACAAATAGTTTGACAACCAACCAGGTGTCAGGTATTCAAAGCTTTAATTCAGTTTTCTGCAGATTTTGCAAATAATTTTAAAGACATCTTCAAAAAAACTAAAGTTAATGTCTATATAATATATTGTAAATTAAAGTTAGAATTGATTATAGACCATAGAAAACTAAAGCTTAGATACAGTTTATGACCTATGCTGAAGGGTTGGGGTTTTCATTTAGGGCCTTCCTCACTCTAAATGATTATTAAAACTTATAATATTGAGATATTTTAGGAAAAGTAGCATTTTATATAATCATTAAAAATTTAGTCCAAGTCAAATAATTATATGTTAGTATGTTTGGGAAAAGAAAAAGAAACCGACAGTATTCCTTATAAAATAGAGTACCAATGTAGATCAGCTTGTCATATTTTACTTCGTCTTTTTATAGACTACACTATAAGCTGCCTTGTGCAAAACCAGGATAGACTACCTAGCTAACTAGCCTTCATACCTGCACCTTAGTGAAAACCATATGCTATTCAGCGTTCTTCATTCTCAGTGTTTAATAGCCACTTGTTAGTATTTTAGTGACAGGAGCTAAGCAATAAGCTTGCCAAAAGTAATTTAATTTTTTGACCGATTTTTGAAATGCTTACAAAGGAGCTAGTTACGCTTTACTTGGGACAGAAAGTTTAAACATTATAAAGTAATTGCCAAATATATTTAACTGTCAATCCTAATTGTCATTCATTTTTATAATGTTATATGTTATGCCAGAAGTAAATAAAACTCCCAGAACAGTATCATTTAGTTTCATCAGTGAACAGCTGCATCATCTTATTATAGATACTTAATTCTTTTTATTTTAATGAGAAAAGTCTCATTTATTCAACCTTGTAGACAACATCTGGGGAAGATGTACGAGACTTCACAAAGGTGCTGAAGAATAAGTTCAGATCAAAGAAATACTTTGCCAAACATCCCCGCCTTGGCTACCTGCCTGTCCAGACGGTTCTTGAAGGTGACAACTTAGAGACGTAAGTTGAATTTGAGTGTGAAAACTTCTTCCATCTTGATACTCTCTTTTATTGTGTTAGCGACACAAGACAAATTTGTGTTTTGGTAAAATGTTTCTTTTTTTTTTAAGAGGTAGTTTGAACTTGGAAGCAATCTTCACAGAGTAAATTTCTGCTATTTGATTTTGCTGCACCATCTAAAATTCCAGATTTAATCATAAGTGTGTTTCTAAACTTTTGAAATATATTTCAATCTTTACACTAGTCTCATTTCCTCTTAAAGTACTTAAAGCAAATTGCGGTTTTATATGCTATTTCATTGCTTATTTTCCATTTTCTCCCTTGTGGGGGACTGATTTTATAATATCTTAGTTTTATACTTATTTATACATTTCAATATATTTATTTATGCATCTTAATATTAATTTATAATAATAGTCTCCTGTTTCAGATATATACTTGTGCTGTTATCAAAATATTTTATGCTTCCTATTTCTTTTCTTCTTGCACATAAAAATAGTTAAAAGGACATTAAATAGATAAAATATTTTAAAATTTTTCTTGATTTTAAAGTCATAAATGAAAGTTTCAAGGTAACAGAATTCCTGTGGAATTATAAAAAAATAAGAGTATAAATGTATAACCTGAAATGAGATGAAAAAGAATTTAAATGAGCCAGAAAAATTTGTGAGAAAATAATTTTAAATTAAAACAACTACATGTTGAGACCAAGATGCAATTTTAAATCTTTGAATCACTTTCTAAAATATTATCATAAATATACCTACCATGGCAATTTTCTTGTGCTTGACACCTTAGGGAAAATTATTCATAAAAAATAGTTAAGTTCTAGTTACAGAAAGATGCCCTCTTAATGAAGCTCAAGAGTGTGAAATTTCCTACATTCTTGAGAAAATTGTAGTAACAAATACAAAAAGTTAATAAGTGCAGTTTTTGTAAAGTCAAACTTTAGTCTTTAAATCCTCAAACTCTTAGCTCATTTTATTATATATGTGAAGGATAGCCAAATGCAGTAATTGTGACTTCTGACAATTAAAGTCTCGGAGATGCTAAAATACAGGGAAAGACTATTTGGTCTGAGGTCTTTTCATCATAGAAAGACCTGTAGATCAAACAGAAGACCTTACTGGTTGAATATACAGACGCATCTCTTATTTGTGGAACTGCTAAGAGGTGAAAGACCAAAGCAAAAACTCAGTGAAGGTGTTGTTCATATCCCACTATGCCAATGTTATTAGTGTGCTTACAAAATGAAATAGGGTGTAGCTGTATGTGCAGATACTGCAAAAATACTACATGTTTGCCTAAAGCATGTAGAAAAATACAAACTTTTGATCACTTTTCTGGGTATGAAACTGTGCAATTTAGATATATACCACTCTGTTATTTGTTCCATGGTATGCTGTAGAACAATTTTTACTGAAACAATTTTAGTTTAAAAAGTGTTCAAATGCTCAGAATCTATAAGGATAGGTAGATCTTGGTTCTCTTTTGTGAGTGTATTTTTCCCCTTTTCTTCAAGTTTGTATAGCACATCCTTATTTGTCTCAGTATATAATATATAGTTTAACTATATTTTGATCTCATGATAAGACAAAATTTTACTTCTTGGTACCAGATTTAATTAACCTTTAAATAATTTGCCTAAAGAATAGAATTATTCCAATGTTTTCATTTATAGGATAATTCAGTGCATTTGCATTATGATTACCATTACCCAAGGATAAGACCTTGGCATTTTGTGCTTCAAATATCTACATCCGTCACATAAAACATGCCGTTAGATAGATCTTTTACACTCTTCTCAAGCATTTTTGATAATTTGCCTTTCATTGTCATAATAATCATTAGCATCAATCATGCTATCCTGAGTGACTCAATTAAAGTAAAAAAGAACAGAAAAGCATGCCAAATAATTTTGTGTTGTGCTTTTTGGCTGTAACTCTGAAAATGCCTCATTTTATCTAATGCGAAATTACCAGCATTTTTAGTAAGAGAAAAAAACAAGAGAAAGAGAAGAAAAGGTGTTGGATTAAATCAGCTGTCATAAGATTCATTTTAAAAAAGATTTATGAAGTCTTAAATACAGAGGGCAGGTTTTATTCTGTTTCAAATCCTTGAATGAATTCTTAGCCTCAGTCCACTTTGTTTTCTGCTGTATTCTTACTAGCACAGGACCACTTAATCTTCTGATATAGACACTTACATGAGTAGGCAGTAAAAGTTGTGATTTCCTTTATTTTATTTGTGGATGAACACTGGAGAAAAAAAAAACACTTAAGAGGTTAATGCATTGACATTATTTGTGGAGCTGATTGGAATTTTCTTTTGCCTCTTTCTCTTTCATCCTTACAAAATGTGATGTTTTCTCACCTGCCCAGTAACTCCACATGCTTGCATAGAAGGGATTTATGTGGAAAATGAGTTCTTTACTAATAGGAGGTAAACAAACCCATGCTAAATTTTGATCAATTAATTTTGTAACTATGCAAGATCTAAAGCAATCAGTCAAAATCAGTGACTTGATTAAAAAGTTATGATTGAAAGTAAATCTGGGAAAAAAGCTAAAATGGTGACAAAGGTATTCTGAGAATTATAAGGGATTATTTATTAGCTAAAGTGACAGGTGGATTTGCCCTTGAGATTAAAGTAGTAAAATAGACACCTCTCCCTACTATTGGTTAGGGTGGAATAGAAGATATTCATGTTTTGTCTTTTTTTTTTTTCAAGTTCTACCAACCCAACTCAAAGTCAGTGTAATTATTATTATGGCAGCACTGAACCTGGAGAACATGGTAGCTAAGTTGAGATCTGAAAGGCAGGGATGATGGCCAGTATTTGATGTGGAAGGAGGAGACAGGGAGTTTCCAGATGATAGAAGCATTTTCAGACTAGACCTAAAATGTTTTTGGAAATGGGTATGGTAACCTGGGAATAGTGGCCAGAAATGAGGGTGGAGAGTGAAACAGGAGCCTGATAATGGAGCCTTGTAAGCCATGGTCATGTGTGAAGCTTGTCTTGCAAATGGTGGGGTTTCATGGAAGCTCATGTGTTAGAAGTTGGGATCACACTACTGTGCTTTGAGATAAATGAACTGAATGAGTCTAATGACTGGAAGCTCAAGAAGCAGATGCAAACGTGCAAGGTACTGTAGGGTCCACTAAATTCTTCAAGAAAAGCTAGGATACATTTATGTAGCATTAAGTATATTAAATAGAGTCTGATTACTGGTGTATAGCAGTGTGTGATACACCAAAACACCCCTTTTACCCTGTTCAGCTGGCACTTGGAAAGCAGGAACAAGTGAATTCTTACATCAAGACTTACATATTTCGGTTGTTATTTTAACTCTAAATAATCATATATTCTTACTAGTTAGGGAGGATAGGAGCTTGTTGTGCTTTCCTCCCCCCAGACATAAATGAGAAAGCTTATCACTTACCAGGGTTTAGTTTTTTCCCCTACAAATCAAAACACTTTGTAGTCAGTGAAGCCTAACATTCAATTCTTTTATCTTTATTTCTTAATTTTTTTTCTCAATATATAAAAAGCTTTTTTGAGAAATTCTTCAGTTCTGCTTTCTGCCTTAACCATTCTTGTCTTAGTTCAATGAACATATTTGTGCTACTGAATTAACTTTTCAGAACCAGTAAAGCAATTTCCCAAAGCATTTCCATGTTCAATTAAGACCACAAATACATATTTTTCTTGTGTTTAAAACTCACAACAAATGTTATGCTACATTTGAGTTTTAAAAACTAACAGTTACTATTTTTTCAGAAAGTGTATTATTACCTTTCAAATCATTACCCTGACATTTGACATCCAAATTTCAGAATTAATAAAAAGACAGTGATATAAAAAGCCTATTGAATAGCCCTTGCTGTTGTATCTACTGTATATGTGGATAATTAGATCTGGTTACAATTAGATATTCTGATAAGTACAGAGCAGATAAATGCCTGCTTTTGAAAGTAATTTCAGAAAGTCTTAGTATCATTCTTCCTGATAAAATAAATTTCCATATTCAAATACCAACTTGTGCTTCCCAGTAGGAAATTAGATCATTAACAATTTCTTAAGTATGTCAGTATAATAGAAATAACAGAATCTAGTAAATCTGGCATTACTTAAACTTTCCTTCCTTGTTTCAAACAGCATTAGCTTTTGTATGAGACTAAAGAACCTTCTGTCTTTAGAGTGATCAATTTTTGTCCCACCCCCAAAAAAAGGTTAGAGTGTGAGGTAGCTTTTTAACTAGAATCCATCATTTTCAAAACTATTTCCTGCAGACACCTGAGGATTTTTAGGCAATGCTGTGAAGTTGGAGGTTACCTCAAGGGCCAGATGTCATACGGACAACCAAACCGAGGATCAGGCAGAGTGAGATGTCGTTTACCCATTCCATAGGTTGAACTTCTGAACAAACTTTTGCTTGAGGAAAATATTTCATGATTACAGAAGTTGCTTTCAGTTCTCATGCTAATTTGGGACAATGTCTAGGGGTGGAACATCTAGGTTATATTTTTTCCAATGTGTTTGTGAGGCTGAGAAGCTTCACATTCACCTGGATTTGGATTTTTAGCTTTGAAAATGGACAGAGAATCAGAAAGCACTCACCTCATTACATCTTTCTGAGCAAATTTCTTCTCCAGAAAAGAAAAAACAAAAAGTATGACTGGATGTCCTCTTGGAATATTATAAACACATTAAAATTTTCCATAATTTTGAGCTGATTTAGAGCATTCTTGCCTTTTTTCAAAAATTTCATCAGTGGTCCTGGTATAAATATTCTGTAAATATTCATGAAAAGAGTCCTATAGTCCTTGAATATAGAGCATCTTCACTAGAATAAACAGTGACTTCTGTTGCTTTTGAGTTCACCCTGATGGATAGCAAGGAAACCTAGCATGTGAGGGGAAGATAATTGAGAACATAGCTGTCTCCCCAGCTCCCACGGCTTTTGTCAGAAATTGCTCTAAAGTGTTTGTTCTGTGACTTTTGTTTCCCTCTCCCCTTTCTGCAGTCCTATCACACTCATCAGTATGTGGCCAGAGAACTATGAGTGAGTATTCACAGCTCCATGTGCAGAAGACGGATGGTCTGATTGGTTTTATTAGCATGGGGGTGTTTACTAAGCTCTTCTAAAATAATAGTTCTACCTCCTGGGTAACAATCCTAGTGGTTGCTTGCATGGCAAATTCATTATTTAACCAAGCTAACATTCCTGATAGAAACATCTATCAAACTTTGGGCATAAAACTGTTTCTTTGCTTTTCCCCTCACAGCCCCTCGCAGTCTCCTCAGCTGTTCCATGACGATACCCACTCCCGGATAGAGCAGTATGCCACACGGTGAGCACTCGGGATAAGCAACTGAGGATGTGTACATTTCTGTGTCCATCTATATCATCCACATGTCCTGATTCAAGGCTTTTGGGCTCTCATCTTTGCCTTTTGTAATTTGCACTTTACCAACTATCTTCTCTGTGTTCTATGAAGAATAAATCTCAAGAGGCTGTGATTGATTATTGAGCTTCTAGGAACCTAAGTTTCATACAGGCAGCATTTAAATAATGTAGCCCAGTTTTAATGAATGAAAGAAGGAATTGTAACAGTTCCCAAGAGATAGTGCATATAGGAATTGCAATATGTAATGAAATGCATGCTAACGTTTTACTGCATGGGTGTAAGTCTCCAAATAATATAAAGTATGGGTTGGACTTGGTGTGTGCACGTATTGTGAGGCATCTGCAGACCTAGCAACTAACTGCACCTACGCAGACAAGTTCAAATATCGTAAGTTATTAACATTTGAACTGGGTCTTGGTCACATAGAATTTGTGGGGAAAGACAGGCTTGGACTAATGGTAAAAGCACATTCAAAACTACTGCACTGAGAAAGAATGTAACTCATTTAAAGAACTGCATGTAGCAGAAGGGGTATGGAGTAGGGACACAGAAACTGGAGTGATAATGAAGATCCACTTGCTAATGATGTCCTCAGGAAAAGAGAAGTCACAGAGAGTCCTTAAACATGAGAGGGACATAATCTGATTTGTGTGACAATGAAGACCAAGGAGAGGATCTGGGAGGTCAATTAGGAGACTGGATCAATTTGGAAACTGTATTACTTATTACGTGGTATAAGATAAAGGTCTCCAGGCGTCATGGCAGTAGTGGTAGAAATATAAGTCAACTTTACATATTATTCTAATTTAGTCTTATTAAGAAATTTGGGCTTTTCTGAATTTGGGGCCTTTCTGGCTGTTTAAGAAATTAAGAAATTTAGGTTTTTCTGAATTTTGAACTTTTCTGAATTTTGAGCTTTTCCAGCTGTTTAAAAAATTAAGAAACTTGGTCTTTTCTGAATTTTGGACTTTTCTGACTGTTTAAGGATAACATATGAGAACCTCCCAGTTGACTTTACCCTCTGTGACTATGTTACTGATGTAATTTTTATTTTTCAGATTGGCCCAGATGGAAAGGACTAATGGGTCTTTCCTCACAGATAGCAGCTCCACCACAGGAAGTGTGTAAGTAAATCACTGAATTAGCACAGCATGGGAAGGCTACTTCTTGAACGATGGCTTTTGAAAATAATCTTCGTAGATTGTGCCTCTCTGAATTTTGATCCCAATCAAAACTGATTAAGTGTCGTTGCAAAAGTGACTACATAGATTTTGTGCTTTCAAGCCGTGATCATATACTTTGGGCATGTATTTATTTAGTAGCTTGTAAGTTAATGAAAATACCCTGCATTTGGTTACTTATCTGTTCCAGAATATCACAGTTTTATTTATAGATAGAGGTATCTCTCTGTATTCCAGTTGTCTGCTGCTTCTTGTTTTAACAACTGTAATTCCCCAAATATATGCTTTCCTGTAAAAATCCACTTCCTCCCACTTGCCTGCGTTTCCTTCACCAATCTCTGACATTTAACAACTGTGTCTCACACTAGCTGGGATATAACCTTTCCACCTTTACTTGAAAACTGACTTCTCTGCAATGTTTTATTTTGTTAGTAACTAGGAAGAGCTCCATTGACTTTAGAGTTTTTTTTTTTTTTTTTTTTTTTTTTTTTTTTTTTTTTTTTTTTTTTTTTTTTTTTTTTTTTTTTTTTTTTTTTTTTTTTTTTTTTTTTTTTTTTTTTTTTTTTTTTTTTTTTTTTTTTTTTTTTTTTTTTTTTTTTTTTTTTTTTTTTTTTTTTTTTTTTTTTAAAACCTTCCCAGGCAGTCATTTTCTGTCTCCCTACTGATATGTGTCACTTGACCTTTGGCACTTTTCCAGCTCCATCCTTTAGGAATTAATGGTTAAACTCTGTATCATGTCTGATAGATTTCAGTAATTTCAACTTCAGTTGACTTACAAGAATGCCTTGTGGTTTGGACCTGGTAGAAAACTGTCAGGTAACCCGGAATATTGTAGAGCATAGCACTTAAAGTGTTTTGTCCTGAGAAAGAGCCAAGTTTAAATAGTGTAAGCACTCTAATAGAAATGTATCCCTATCAATATTTTTTAAAAAAATGTTCTGCTTTCACTAAGCTTATAAATAAAAGTGCTCAGGAATTTTTTTACATTTTAAATATCAAAGATAAGCTTGTTAATATTCTACAGCAGCACAATAGTGGTTTACATGTCATTATTCACGTGCTATGAGTATAGGAATGATCCCCAAACCAAGTTAGTAGCATCTTCATGATCCTTGTTTCTTATTCCTTCTAGTTTGTATTTCGTATAAGCAGTTAAGTAGCTTAATTATTATATTTTATTAATATTTTCCGCCAACATTTACAAATAGTCAAAGAAAAATATTAGGTAAAGCCAATTTAATTAAGACCTAATTTAAATTCTTAAAATGTCAGATTCTATAAACAATAAAGGTAATGTTCAAATTTAGTAGATTCATAAAATTAGAATATCCACTATTTAAGTTTAGTGTAATATCTGCGAATAGTGATCAGATGGCCAACAGCTGAGTCATGTTGACATGCTATCATTACATATATTAATTCATCCATCTAACCAACAAATGATTATTAATCTTTACCTCGCTCTACTTTCCAAGAGCCAATGGAAAGCTGATTGATAGGTTTTCAGGAAATTTGTAAACTGTATAGTCATTTAAACTAGAATAAAAACCAAAAAAAAAAAATACTCAAAATTCCCATTGTCCTAATTGTTACACTTCATTTACTAGTACCCTTTGTTCTTGGAATAATTTATTGTGCTTGTCAGATAGTTGGTATCTGTGTCTTCGCCCCATTCCACAATTGTGAAGTCATTATTGGTCAAAGTGAAAGTTGAATCATATTAATTGCAAATGCTGTAACCCATGGCCTTGCTACTTATCTTGCCTGTTGCTCAAACCTGGCCTACATACCACTACCCTGCTCCCAGCAGTGTATAGATCTGCAGATGTCAGTAGGGTAGTGAATTTAACAGGCAAAAGGGCAGGTACTCTCACAGTGGGAAGAGGTGGTAAGGATGTATGTGATAGACAGAATCATCCCCAAAGAAGCCCACATCCTGATCCCTGAAGTTTGGGACTATGTCACTTCACAAAGCAAAAGGGTGATTAAGGATCTTCAAGTGTTGAGATTCTCCTAGGTTTTGTACATGGATCTGATGTGTTCACAAGCAACTAAAGAGAGGGAAGTCCAAGGTGAAATGGAGATGATATGATGGAAGCCAAGGTCAGACACAGAGATTTGCAGATGTGCCACTGCTGGCTTTGAGAGCAGAGGAATGCAGTAGCCTCTAGGTTTGCTGGATAAAGCAGATTTGCCCTTGTATATGAGATTAAATTAGTAGTGTAAGATTGTACAGAAGACCAAAGCACAATGGCTTTCAGCTGCTGATGTATGAATATTTTCCCAATGAATTTGTTAGTATCTGATGTTCATAAAGTTGATTCTGGGAGCTCTTTGCTTTTTCATTTTTGGAATTACTTAGCATACTGGGGTTCTTTTCCTACGAAAGTGCAGGGATCATCCCTTTTGAGTTGTGGTTTTATTATTCTGAGCTGGTGATGAAGAATAGTCAGTTTCTCATAAATAATAATGATTATGAGGCAAAAGCAACCACCATTTCCTCCTTGATAGAGCAAACTAAGAAGGGACTAGCATGAGTGCCTGCTCCTCCTGCACAGGATGCTTTGAGATGACCCTCTTGTTTTTGCCATCATTGTTCTGCAGAAGAAAAAGTGGAGGCCCAGAAAGGTGAAGGAGCTTGCCTGGGGGCTCACCATTGAGTGGTGGAGCTGGACTCAGAAACTGGTCAGCCTGACCTCAGGCATGGGTGCTCCTGACCTCCCCTGATCACCCCTCCCCTGTACCACCTCAGTTGCTGCAGGAACTGGGGCGCTTCCCAGGTGGGAGTGCTGCAGCTGGGATGCTGATGAGGAGAGGCCAGATTGCATAGAGGTTCATCCAGTCACCATTGTCCTTGTCTCTGTCCTACCACACCACAGCTTCATAGCCCAGACATAACTATATGATTTTATAATTCATCTTCAATCTGACCAACCTCCTTAGCTTGGTGTTGAGTGATCTCATCTATGTGCCTTATGCATTGAGGAATGAATTTTGAGATTTGAAACTTGCAATTCTAAATTATCCAAGACCCTTAGAGTCCCTTGTGTCTATAGGAACGGCTGCCATCCTACCCTGAGATATGAACTCTTTCCAAGTCCCTGATTCCCCAGTGCTTTTCTCTTCTGTGAAGCTGCTTAATTACTTGGCACACATCCATGGTCATAGCTTCTCCTTTCCAGACTCAACATGACTCAGTCTTACAACTTCAGCCTTGTAGATCCAGTTTCTGCTATTCACTTTGCTCCTGAATCCCAACTCTGGATAATTTCAAGGCATGGTCATTTTAAGGATACTAATTATCTTTGAAAGAAGAACGGAATGACAGTGTCTCAAAAACAATAGGGTGCAACACGGTCCTGGGGAGTCTCAGTAGTGGTAACTCAAGGCCATTTCCTTAGGCCATTGCCAGCAGGATATGTCGCACCATCTGGCGTGTGCCCTTGAGTGACACTGTTTATGTGGCAAGATCAGGTTGGGAGGCTGGGGCCAGTAGCACTCTCGCCTTGCTGCATGCAACTCTGAAACCTGGGACAGAATCATCCTTAAAGGAAGGAAAGCATTATTATTTTTATTATGACTGACCTACTTTTAAAAAGTCATGGGATGAATCAGTTTTTTTGTCATCTGATAAGTACTAATTTTATAATCGTAATAATATTTACTATGTGTTACTTAAATGTGGCATAATTATAGTTGATCTGATGGTTCTTCATGGGTGCATATATTTTTGTGCTATTTTCCATTTAGCATGAGGGATGCTATTGATGTCTAAGAACCTTAATCTGGGAACTCATAGCTGACTGCATTTTAAAAGTGTCTCCTGGTTTTCATTATATGTAAGAACTTGAATGTGTCTATTTTATATTTAGACTATAGGTTTAATAATCCGTGCAAAACAAAAATACATTCTATATTAGTGAAGCTTAAGACCTTATTTTTGTAAAAAAATTGCCTTAATTCCCTTCCAGATACCTTACTGAAAGACTGTGATGATGGTGGTGACATTGAATATTATGGAGATAGGAAGCTATACTTTTTTCTTCCTTTGCAAATGATTTATTGTTTTGTTTTGATTTCTGGCTGATTGCTTAATGCTTTCTCCTTAAAACATAGACATTTCCCTGGGATGTGAATGAATGTTTCTCTTTTGTTATTATTATTTTTTGACTACTCAGTCATTTTAGTTGCCAAGCTCATCTTTTATAGCTGAGAAATGTTTCCAGTTGTTCAGCTCTTCTCTTACTTTGCTACTACTCTATTTAATAGTGACCATTATCTTAGCTTTGTCCACTTGTCTTGCCCACATGTTAGATCTGTATTTTTTTAATCCTCTCTTATTATGTCCTCTTTCTTCACTTGAACTGAGTGAAGTGCCTCCCAGCATCCCTGACATAAGAGCTTGTCATCTGTGGTAGCTAATTGGCTTCCCAGCCATGTTGATACACTAGGCCCATAACCTGCTTTGCCCTCCATAATTCAATTAAGTTTAGGGTAATGGCCATTCATTTCCTTTCAGGAAAATACTCCCCTACACATACATATATACCTCCAGCCACAGTTCTGCTAGATTTAACTACATGAGCAACTTGCAAGCTTTTGCTTCTGCTTTTAAATGCTGCTGCTCTGCTATGGGGCAACCCCCACACTCTCCATCATCCTCCTGTAGTTAAAAGCAAGTTAAGTTAACTTGCTTATGAGTCTAGTTGAAATAAGACTCATAATGAAGCTGCTTAATTTATTTCCCAGGGATTTCAGAGCATTTTCTCAGGAAAAGGAATCAAAAGTTGGTACCACATCTTTTAATCATCTTTATGTCAGTCATATTCCTTATTTCCTTTCCTGTGTCAAAGATTCCCACTCCTCTCCCTTCTTTATTCTTAGGTGATAGAAAAGTGTGGTTAGGAATTGATGTTTGCATTGTGATGTTAACCAATATACATATGTCTTTTATTTTTTTTAAATACTTATGTCTGTCAGTAGATTCAGCTACATTATGGATTATCACTAGTTCACTAGACAAGTAGTCAGAAATGTTGGAGAACCTAATTAAATATAGTTTCTTGTTTCAGTGTTTAATGGCTGAGTCTAGAAATGACATGCTGATAATAGCAAATAAAATGTCTGTAAATATTTTGTAAATATCTGCAATTATAATTTGTGCTAAGTTATTTAAAGAAAAGACTGTGTGGGTTATCGTAGCCCATCTGTGCCTTACAATGCATAACAAAATGCCTTTCAACTAAATGCTAAAGAGAGTGAGATCAGCTACTATGCCTCAGTCCTTTTAGGCTACTGGGACAAAACAGCAGGTTCTGGGTTTATTTCCCATGTTTCCAGAGAGTTGGAAGTCCAAGGTCAAAACTCTAGCTGACCCAGTGCCTGATGGGAATCTGATTCCTGGTTCATAGGTGGTTGTCTTTTCCCTGTATCCTTATATGGTGGAGGGTGAAGGGAGCTCTCTTAGTTTTTTTGATGAAGACATCCCTTTATATATATATATATATATATATATATATATATATATATATATATGGTCCCTTTTGCTAACCACCTCCCAAAGCCTACCTGCTCCACCACCACATCAGGGTTGGAATTTCAGCATATGGATTTAGGGCTGGGAGGTGCCAATATAATCTAGGGCCATTTTATTAATTATTTTCAATATATTTTATTGAAGTAAACTTGGTTTACATAATTGTCTGTGTTTTAGAAGTATAGGGTCCCCCCTTCAGGTATTGTTACCATAGCACACCCACCACCAAAACATCCTACTTAATTATTATAATTTTTAATTGATTCTCTGGAATTTTGATTATTAGACAGGCCCATAATATCTCTTCTGTTGACTACATTGCCCTTATTTTTACAGTGTCTCCTACTGTCTGAAAGTAAAAGGCACCTAGTTGATAGGATTTTCTAGGTAACTCTCTGTATCTGGAAACACTTAAGATTCTGTGGGTAAAAATGAAATTCTTACACCCTAAAAAATGATCTGTTAATAATCCAAATGCTATTGGGTGACATGGTCTGCTTTCAGATAGCAGGGGAAACCTGTATCTTCTGCTGAGTGAAAATTGCTTCTGAGATATTTGATGTGTAGCATGTTAGCATGTTAGATTAAGCATGATGTGTGTGAGTCACATACACTAGTAAATAAATGTCTTCTGAGAATCTTAGCAGGAGGTCACAGGGACACCTTTGAGCTTATGGCAAACTTGGCCCAGCAGCATCCTGCCAGCTTCTACGTCCTTTACTTGCAGAGACAACTGTGTCCAGATGTGAACCTCTGCTGTGTGTCTTTGTCTCCAGGGAGGATGAGCACGCCCTCATCCAGCAGTACTGCCAGACGCTCGGAGGAGAGTCCCCAGTGAGCCAGCCCCAGAGTCCAGCTCAGATCCTCAAGTCAGTGGAAAGGGAGGAGCGTGGAGAACTGGAGCGCATCATTGCGGATTTGGAAGAGGAGCAAAGGTGCGCTGAACTTGTCAGCTGGGAATGTTTTCTCCTGGGAAACCCTTTCCTAATGACTTCTACCTGGCTTCTGCTCATTCTGTCTCCAGAACTATTGTCTGAGAAGTCACAGAGGAGCTGAGATTTAACCAACATGGTGCTGGCTGTTGCTTACAGCTGCATTTGAGGGTTCAGGGATGCAATCTAATGAAATACTAGCTTAAAACCATTTGTTGTTTTGTTCCCACACTTGTATATTGTACTGTTCATAACTGTTTTTACCTAAGAGGAAACAGTGAGCATGTGCTAAATTTGGAGCTTCAGATAGTTTTGGAGCGAAGACGATATACACAGGTGCGATCGCAGCTTTTTTCTTTCCTTTAGAAATCTGCAGGTGGAATATGAGCAGCTGAAGGAGCAGCACCTGAGAAGGGGGTTCCCGGTGGGATCACCTCCAGATTCAATTGTTTCTCCTCATCACACATCTGAGGATTCAGAACTTATAGCCGAAGCGAAGCTCCTTAGGCAACACAAAGGTCGGCTGGAGGCTAGGATGCAGATTCTAGAAGATCACAATAAACAGCTGGAGTCCCAGCTGCACCGACTGCGACAGCTTCTGGAACAGGTGGGGTGTCAGAACTCAGTGTCACCTTGCCCCACACCACCCACCCCCATCTCCCAGGAGCGTGGGCCCAGCATCAGTGGAGAGATTCACTTTGCATTTCTCTCACCTCCATAATTAATTCAGACCGGTTTAGCAATCCCTCATCAAGTGTAAGCAGTAAATCTTCACTGGTGCAAAAAACAAGTGTTTGCCTAACTTAAGATCCAATTTCCCATTCTTCTTGAAAACTGAAATCTGTCTCAGCTCTGAATAGTTGAAGGGAGAAGGCCTTCTAGTATGTATCTGCATAATTGCTCATGTGGAGATCATGTGGAGATGCTTGTGTGGAGATTATGGGACCGGAAGTGACCCAAACTTTTAAAGATGAAGTCTTTCTTCCAATGAGCTATTTTCAAGCAGTTGAATAACAAATATTTGCTACTATTATTTCCAAACATTAACCCTAATTTTATGGCAAATGATTGCATAGTATCTTGAAAATACACATTACAATTTACACTATTATGAATGTTTATGTATATGATAAATAGAAAATAATCATTCATTATGGAGAAATACTATCTTTTTTACTATTCTTTTCCCTCCTTTTCTTCCTCTGTTTCTCCCTCATCCTTTCTGTTTTTCTTCTGGCTTTCTTAGCATTGGTCATGACCTAGCAGTTACATTCTACAGCTCATCAATGGGCAGTAGTCTGCAATTAAAAAAAAAAAAACAACACTTCCTTTGAATATAAAGAAGCATCAGACAATTTCAGCTGTTTGGTACCTGTGATCATATATAAAATTCTGTGCATTGTAGAGGGTTAGGTACAAGGATGCACTGGTAGTCATAGATTAGCCATCAGTACCAACAACGATGGATACGCTGGTGATCATAGACTAGCATTCAGTACCAGTAACAACAGCGGCGGTGTAATAGGTATAGGAGGAGCTCACCATATAGCTCCTCCACCACCTGTGCTGGGGCTTCTTTCCTTGGAGAATCCCTAAAACCAATGCTTCCAGAACCTTTTGAATTTTTCTCAGGCCTATGCAATATGCGACTTGTGGGCAGGGAATAAGAATGTCTTTCTGGAAACAATTTACTCAATCAAAGCCAGAAACAACTTCCAATGCTTCTCACAAATTTTGAAAAGCACCTTTTCACAGGGCTATCATGGTCTTTCACTTGCCAGAAATCATTCAAAGCAGTATAATTCAGCATTTTACCTACATAGTGTGTCAAAGGTTACCTCTTCTGGTTGGACCATATACATTTCTCAATGTCTGTCACTGTGGCAGGATTTGTGTGACAGTGGGGCATCTGCAGGGCTTCCAAATGTGCATTGTTAAGAAACATGGTAGTTCCCCCAGAGCAACACAAAAATTGGCTTTCTGTAAATTCTCCAGCTGGACTATTTCATTCTTAACCTTCATGTCAGTTACTTACAGTAGAAAAATTACATTCTTAATATTGAATCTTGAAGTTTCTAGAAGGTGCCCATACAGGATGAGTTTTCTCTTGTAATCTGCTACTCAGAGTGTGAAATGCTCGTGTTACCTACAGTTGGCTGTTTGCATATAGCACATAGATAGGGATGGTGTGGAGGAAATCCATGCTGCTGGGACTCTTATTTGCCATAGCCTATTGATGCTCTTAGGAGAGCTAAAGCTTCTTCTGCACCCCTCTGCTCCCCTCCTCTCTCCATCTCATTAGACAGAGCTGCCTAATGGCTCCTGTGCCTTCGGAGTTGCACAGTAATGCTTTTTGAAATAGCTGATATCTAAATGGTTTCATACATCCCAGGCTGTGGAGCTCTTATCTCTTCTTAATGGTTTAGCATGAATGCCAGAAGTAAATGGAAAATTCGACTCTGATGGAAAAAAACAGGCAAAACTACCAGACTTCAACTAATATAGGTTTAAGGGCTTCAAAACATTGTAACGTCTGCTTGTATCCTAGTTTCTAATCCTACCATGGGTTTACCAGTGCATCTATCTGTCAACAATTCAGAATTTTGTATATTAATTGATCCCCCTTACAAAGCCCTCTGACATGGGCACTCCGGTTACCCTCCTCAGTTTGTATAATAAACAATTCCAAACACAGGAGGTTATAGCGTATGTATGGAATCCTGGGATTTGGCAGGGCTCAAATTCAAGCATCTGAACCCAAAATTATGATTTTGAAATCCCAAATCCCATCAATTTTTTGTGCAGAGTAGTGCTAACTTTTGAAAAATCAGTGAAGCAGGTTTCTGTTCATTCGCTCGCCATACACATAACAGAAAACTTGAGGGGTAAAACGGACACTGATAATGAATCTTGCAACATAACTGAGTAAGTATGGAGTCCAAACTGAAAGGAAAGTACCACTTGGGACTCAGATGAAGTAAGTGAACCCATCCAACGGATGCTAAGAGCTATTTGAATAGATACAAAGTCGAAGAACACTTCATGGTTTAATTATTTGCTCTGTTCACGGTTGTCCATGTTGTCGTTAATAGCTTGCTGATTCCTTTCTCTGCTTTAATCTCTGAATGTGATTCTAGCCTGAATCAGATACTCGAATCAACGGTGTCTCCCCCTGGGCTTCTCCTCAGCAGTCTGCACTGAATTACTCCCTGGACACAGACTCTGGTCCACAGTTCCACCAAACAGGTCAGTGCCCTTCCCCTGGGCTGCCTCTGCCCTTTGTTTTGACATCATCTCATTCTCACCAAGGGGCCTTCAAGCACAAAAGAGTTCTGTATTCTCTTTAGTCTCGGCTGAGTACAAAGCCATTTTAACAGTACCCAAAATGCAAACATTTTAGAACAATAAACTGTAGTACACTCGCTTATATAATGTGTAGTCGTGGATTGCATTTTGCTGAAAGGTTGAAAAAAAAAGTGCTTTTTCCTTTAGGGATGAGCAACCATTTAATGTTTTCTTTGCCTTAGGAAAGCTTTTTTTTAAGTGAATATTCCGTCTCTAAATTTTATATGTGTACACATTCAAAATTTAATATTAAAGGAAGCATAGTTTTCTCCACCAAATCTGGCAGCTCTCCATCCTAGTCCCTGTAGAAACTGCTGCCACTATCAGCTCCAAAGGAGGTTGAGTACCCATACAGTCTGTTCTTGGTCACCATGGGCACCTGGCACTGTGGCCAGGCAGTTCTGCCAGTGGGACATCAGGAATGACATGTTTCTTCAGAGTTATTTGTCTTTCTCCTGGGTTCAAAGAATTTCTATTCCTATATCTTTTGTGAGTTATCTTGTAGGATTTTGGTAGTAGTGGTGAAGCATTTTACTATGAATAGGTATATGAGCCAGAACAAACTGTTGGGAAGTTGTAAATGTTTAATTTTAAAACATTTGTTAATGTTTTAAAGGTATAAATGTTATTTTAATAACTATGAGTTAATTTTGTCCCACCATAATTCCATATACCCATTTGACCCTTTTCTTTCATACTTGTACCTCTTAACCTCAGAAGCTTCACTTCTTTTATGAGTGTCCACTGGTTTTCAGAAGCATTTTGCTTTGTCAGATCATGGAAACATCCAATATTTGTCTTTGACATTCTGGCTTACTTTATTGCACAAAGTTCCCTCCAACTCCTTCCATCTTACTGTGGATGACAACATTATACCTTTTCATGGCTGAATAGTATTCCCTTACGTGACTATAACACATATTCTTAATCTAGTCCTCCATCAGTAGGTTGTTTTGAGGAATGTAATTTTGTTATTGATGGTATTCAAATTCTAGAATTCCTTTGAGGATAATCTGATCAACTAATTTCTTTAACTTTTGGCAAATTAATTAGAAGAATACTAAAAATATCAATACTATTTTGATTTGATTTCAACAAAAATGTCTTGCTCTTCACTATAAAATAAAAAGCTGAAGTAAAACTATAAGTCACCAGTAATTTTGTGGCAATATAAGCTAGTCTATGTTGAAATATCTAAGAAAGAAGGAAAAATAGTGTTAGAATGTTTTTCTTATATATAAAAACATTTGTAATGCAAATTAATGGAACTCCAACTAATAAATTGAAGTTGTATTGCTACAGTCCTTATTTGTTACTCACTCTCCTTCTTCTCCAACACATTCATTCTTTCTACAGAAACATCTGGTACATTATTTTTTATGGAAAATTATATTATCAATAGAATAACATAAATGGTTTTCTTATTTGCCCTAAAAGTTGTCCTTCATAAAGTGAAGGGATTCAGTACTAACATTTTCTCCTGAAATTGGTTTTAAATTTCCAAACATGTGTCCCTCCTCTCTGTCTTGTTCTCAGCTGAGGATCTGCTGACCCCACCCCAGGACACCAGCACAGACCTGGCTGACGTGATGGAACAGATCAACAGTACGTTTCCACCATGCTGCCGTGAGTAGACCGGAGCTCTGTGCTGCACCCCCACTCGCTGTTCTTCCTACCAAGGCCTTGCTTCTCTTTGCTTAGATCCTGGAAACAGGGTTGGCCAATATTTGAAAATAAGACAAACATTGCATATCTTGACAAAGAAAATGAAACTCAATCTAGATACCATCACATCACCTGGTACGGGAACAATGCCCTCCCTTGCTTGGAGCTTTTCCAACCTGCTTGTAAGGGAGACTATGAAGGCAAATCAAATAAATCAGTATAAGAAGAAATTACCTTCTTTGGTGCAAGCTTTAGCAAGACTTGTGTATTAGTTCAAAAAAGTACTTTCAGTGACATGCAAAACAAGGCCAGAAAATAACCTTTTCTAATGTAATTCCCTCTCTTTTCTTCAGATATTGTTCTCTCATGTCATTGGATTTAGATGCAGAAAGGGATTTCCAGATTTCTCTCTTCTTTTGATTTGCTCTGCTTTCTTTGCTCATGGAAGAAATGGTCTCTATCTAAAAACCCAACAATTTAAAGCATCATTGGTTATGACCCCGTGAGTTTTCCAAAGCCAGGGGAAAAAAAGAGTAAAAATAGCCCAGATCCCAGAGGAAATTATATACCGGTTTTTATTTATTGATTTTTTTCCCTAAGTTTTGTCTTCAGACTCTTGCCACCTTGCAATTTCTCCTTAACTATCAGCAAAATGTTTCTGCTATTTTTAAATAGTTTACTTGTAATGCAAACATACCACTTAGTGTAAACTTATATTTTAAATAATCATTTAAGGAAATATAAACATTAGAATTACAGGTTTTTTTCCCTCAACTAATGTTGAAATCTAAACAGCCACTAAACTAAATATGTGCATATATGTACACATGAAAATGGTGAGGTGACAAGCTGTTTTGTTTATGCTATATACTGTATATCATATTATTTTATATGTACTTTATATTATGTAGCATATATGCTACATGTGTTTATAGTACTTATATTTATTTATAAAGAGAATATATAAAACAACCTTTCATCTCACCCTTTTTCATCCTCCCTTCAGAAAAGAGAAAAGAGACAAAAAAACACCATCTGAAGTACAAATTAGTAAGACATACAAACTTCATTTTAAAAAGGTCTCTTCAGTTTATACCATTCTGCAGTTTGTGACAATCCCATCATTAGAAGGAATTAAAATCAGTTTTTTGAAAATTATCTCCTGAATTTTCAGAAGCAAAAATAAAATTTCTACAAGCACATAGATCAGTATCAATTATATCTGTATCAATTATATGAGTTATTATTTCCAAAGGGCCTATTTGTAATTCTACTTTCTAAAGTAGAATTCTTACGCTCAAAAAGTTGTGTGTTTATTTATAAATACTTATATTCACACACACATACACACACACACCTTTTGACTTTCTAGTGTCTCACAAGTGCATCTCAGGAGGGTCAATGAAAACCCAAATATTTTTCAGATGTTTCCTATTTTCTAGGTTTTATAATGGCTACCATGGATG